>JAJLUL010000053.1:0-33612 GCA_030564325.1 Blastobotrys capitulatus | reverse complement strand
ATTAAACAATAAAATAAAATATTTACCAAGTTATATTATATTTTCAAGAAATTTTGCATCTAAAATAACACAACATGACTTTGAAAAATTAGGTGAGGGGTTTCCATTAAAACCTTTAGAACCTATTCAAAAAGAACCCTCATTATCAATAAAATCAGAAACTTTGATGGGTGGTGTTAGGAGGCATATTAAAGAAAATCCTAATTCGGTTGTTTTAACTCAAATGGGGAGTTTTTATGAATTATATTATGATCAAGCGGTTGAATATGGACCACAGATGAATTTAAAAATTGCTAAAAAATCAACAGTTGAAGAAGAATGTGGATTTGTTCATATGTCAGGGTTTCCATGTTATCAATTAGATCGATATCTAAAGATTTTGGTAAATGATTTGAAAAAAACTGTTGTTTTGGTGGAGCAGTTTGAATTACCAGAGAAAAAAAATAATAGATTATTTGAAAGAAAAGTTACCAGAATAATTACACCAGGAACTTTAATAACAGAATCTTTTTTGGATAATCAACATACAAATTATTTACTATCAATTGTATTCACAAATCATCATTTGGATAGAAATCAGCCTCCACCAGAAGATTCGCCAGTTGGGTTAGCATGGTTAGATTTATCAATTGGTGAATTTTTTTATCAATCAAGTACTTTATCAAGATTAATGACTGATATTGCAAGATTGCAACCAAAAGAAATTTTATTAGATACATCTATTAAAAAATATAACCTAGAAAATGGAGAATGGTTTAAAGATTTAATTGAATTGAAAAAATATTATATTTCATATTATAAATTTCCAGGTAAAGAATTTTTTAATATTTATGCACCTTACAATAATATAAAATTAGAACAATATAAAGTTGATAATGCCGGAACAAAAGAAATGAATGCTGTTACATCAATTTTAGCCTATATATCAGAAAATTTACCAGAATGTGAAATTCAAATTAAATCACCAAAAGAAACTTTTAGTGATGATATAATGAAAATGGATAGTAGGACTATTGAAGCTCTAGAACTATTCAACAGTTCGAATAGTGATAGCATTAGAGGATCATTATTCAGTACTATTAAAAAAACTATAACACCATCGGGTACAAGATTATTATCGAGTTGGATATCATCACCGTTATTATCAATAGATAAAATTAAACAAAGACAAAATTGGATAGAGTTTTTTATGTATAATGGATCAATTTCAAGAGATATATCAAATAAATTAAAATATTTTGATGACACTTTAAGAGTTATGCAAAAAATTAGTTCAATGAAAAAAACAGATCCTTCAGATTTAGTATCAATTTCAAATTCAATTAGATTAGTTGAACAAATTTTGAATATTTTGAATAAAGAGGATAATAATAATATAGTTATTAATTCTTTAATTACTACTTTAATGGAAAATTTAAAGGAACCAATAAAATTAGCTAAAAAAATCGAAAAATATATTGATTATGATGCTGTAGTTACAAGAGATATTGAAGAATCAGAAGAACAACAAGAAGAATTACCAACCAAAAAAAAAAATAAAAATGGTATTGATGATAATAGAATTATGAAACCAACTGCAACATCTGCATTAAAAAATTTATATGAAGAGTATGATAATTTTGAATTAAATAGACAACAATTATTGTCAGATTTACAAAAAGGTCAACCTCCAGGTGTACAAATTAATTTAAAATGGTCACCAATGTATTTATATCATGCCTATGTCACATTAACACGAAAGCATTTAAATTGGAAAGATTCAATTGTTCCAGGAACAATATTAAATCAAACAAAGACAAGACAAATTATTCAATATATACCATGGCTTGAATTAGGAACAAACCGAGAAAAATTGAATGACAAAAAAAAAGACATTGAAAACAAATTATTATTAAAATTAAGAAATGAATCATTGAATTGTTTGAATAATATTAGATCATGTTGTGAAGTAATAGATATAATTGATGTTTCGATTTCGTTAGGTCTATTAGCAAGAGAAAATAATCTAATTAAACCAGAAATTGTTGATGAATCAATAACTCAATTTAGTCAAGGTAGACATTTAACTGTTGAGACTGGACTAAAATTAAAAGGTAATGGATTTATAGCAAATGATTGTGATTTATCATCAAAACTTTGGATAATTACTGGTCCTAATATGGGTGGGAAGTCAACTTTTATTAGACAAACTGCTTTGATATCAATTTTATCACAAATTGGTGCCTTTGTACCAGCAAATTATGCAAAGATTGGGATTGTGGATCAGATTTTTTGTAGAGTTGGTGCTGCTGATGATTTATATAGAGATAGATCAACTTTTATGGTTGAAATGTTGGAAACTTCAACAATTTTAAGACAAGCTACTAGTAGATCTCTAGCAATTTTAGATGAAGTTGGAAGAGGTACAAGTTCAAAAGATGGATTGGCTATTGCATTTGCAACTATTATACATTTAACAGAAATTAATAATTGTAGATCATTATTTGCAACTCATTTTGGACCTGAGTTAAGAAATTTATTAACAAAATTTGATAAAAATGACAATGTGGAATATCATTATGCTAGTTTAAATGAGGATAATGGGTTTAATTATAAACTAAAGCCAGGTATTTGTGATGATTCTCATGGATTAACTGTTGCAAAATTAGCAGGATTTCCTGAAAAAGCATTACAAATTGCACAAAATGTAATTAATAGTAACTAATATCTCTTTTTTTTTTTTTTTTTCTCCTCTTATGGAACATATTCTTCATCATATTGTAGATTGTTGTTGTTATTATTATCATGAGCTTGACGAGGGTTATTTGGGAAGTATGGTTGAATATTTCTATTATTTCGTTGTTGATTCTGTTGCGCTTGTTGTTGCTGTTGGATTTGCTGAGCTTGTTGGTTTTGCATATTCATTGCCATCTGCATTTGCATCTGCATTTGAGCATTCATTTGATTCATATTTTGTTGCATTAACCAAGGATTCATCATGTTCATTCCCATATTAGGCATAGCCATATTATTCATCATTGGCATCCCCATTGGCATTTGTGGCATTTGTGGCATTGAAATTTGAGGAATCATATTATTGGTGTTCATATTATTATTATTGTTGTTGTTGTTATTTCTTTGAGGATTTGGTTTAGGTCTTGATGAACTTGGATTGTCCCAATCTTTTGGTTGATTATTTTGATATTTCCCATTATTAAATCTCTTTTTATCACTATCATCAACTTTTTTATTTCTATTTTTTCTCTTTTTTTTATTATTATTTTGTTTTGCTTGTAACTCAGCTTCATCATCACTAAATTCTTGTTCTTCAATTGGGATTTCTTCATCGTGTAAATTTGATGCATCTGATCCTTTAATAGCCCTAACTTGTTCAGTAAAAATAAATTTTGATGACGGGACAATATAATAAACTTTTGTACCCTTTTTCTTTTTAATTTCTTCTAAATCATCATTTGGTTTAAATTTTACAGAATAACATGGTGACTGAACTCTACCAAAAGTTTCATATAAAACCCCTAATAAAGTTTTATCTTCAAAACAAAATACTGATTCACCATCTTGTAAAACCCTATACTCTCCGGATACTGATGCTTGAATGATAGCTGTATTATCAACAACTTGAGTTAATTCTCCAACATACTGAATTGGTGTATTTGAATCTAATTGAAAATTTGGTGGTAAATCTGGAATTGGTGCTTCAATTTCATTTTTTGATTTTAATGGAATTTTTGATTCGTTATCTGATTCATCATTTTCATGACTTAATTTAGCATCATCTTCATCATCGTCGTCACTATCACTGTCACTTTCGCTATCACTTTCACTACTACTACTATCACTGCTATCTGATTTATCTTTTGTTTTTTTAGTATCATCATCTGAAAAATCAACTGGCTTGTTGGCCAACGCTTTATCAATAGCATCTTCCTCCTGTTCATCTTTCATAATTGTATCTTTTGAGTCTTCATTGTCAAGTGATTTATTAATATTATTATTGTCCTCTTTTATTTCATCACTATCTAATTTTTCTTCTTTTATTTTTTCTTGGTGCTTTGGATCCTCATCAATTTCAAAACTATTATTTCCTTCATTAGGGTTTTCTTGATTATTTTCTTCAATCTTTACCGCTTCATTTTTGATTTGATTATTGTTTAAACTAACTTTTTCTTCCTCATTTGTAACATCAGCCTGCTCGTCGGTAACCTCTTCTAATTTAATTTTGGCTTCAGATTCATTAGGTTCCTCGACCTTTATGATATCAATTTGTTTATTGTCATTATCTTCTTTATTTGAATCATCTTGAGCATTATCGGTAATTTCAGAAGTTTTTTCCGTAGTCACAGTACTAGCATTAGGATAATTGTTCTCTGTTGAAGTAGTGTTGTTAATATTATTATTAGGAAGCTGTTCTTGCTCTATAACTTCTTCACTCATTTTATTTATTTTTGATGCTGTTTGTTGATATAAAATTTATTTGTGTGAAATAAAAAAAAATTTTGATAAAAAAAAAAAATTATCGAGATTACGCGCGGCTGAGATAAAAAAAAATTTTATCTTAGATGCACGTAAGATTTATGATATCAATGATAATGAGCGCGCGCTTATCGCTATAGGGACTTCAGGCTAAAACTAGTAAGCTTGAATCTATAAGCCTACAACTGATATATACTGTATGTACAGTATACTATAGCTTAATGTATATTGCGCGCGTACGGCAGTAGCAGCTTAGGTGAAGCCGCAGTCTCTGGAAATAAACCATAGTTTATATACAGTATATACATGCTGTATATAGTGCACTATACATAATATATATTTTTGATATAAAATTATATAAATTCAGATACCTTTAAATCAGGGCATGTCTTATTAATTTCGAAAATCTTATCATCTATTAATTCATACTAATAATGAAATATGTACCTACAATTGTACAAAATAGACTTGCCACTTAGCTCCTCCATGGGACAATAAATATGTTTAATGATTTTTATATGTGAAAGCTTAGTCAGAATTTAATTGAAAACAAATGCACGATCTTTTTATAATATATAATATATATACATGTATATATGTTTCAACTAATCAAGTTCCAGCTCAATTATGTTTTTAGATTTTCGTTAGCTATTACTTAATTAACTTAGATGTATATACATTACTTATACAGTGTATATACAGACTGTATGTAGAGTATGAAATTAATTCACATCTATACAGATTTAGGTAATTATATACATATAGCACATACACTGTAGATGAGAAATAAGCATGCTATCATTGTTCAATAAAGCTTGAATTAGTAATTCATTCACTTATGATACTTAAAGCTTAGATAATCCACAATGCCTTGAGCACTCGAGATCTAATTATATATAGTCCAAGGTTACAAAAAAGCTATTATATATCCGGATATACATGTATTATAATAGTTATAACAAAATTTACATATAAGTTAAGCTTGGAATGTACCACTGGTAAACAAATACCTGAAGGGACCAGAGATATCCGGATACATGTATATTTTAAATATTTGAATTGTATTGTCATGAAAAGGGGGATAGAGAGCTATGCCATTTTACCAGCCTTGCCAATTATAACCTAAACATGGTAGCTATACGGCGGGTATTATTTCCATTGCATCAATTTTAAGACTTGTATACAATTTCAAGATAAGGTTAACTCATCTCAATATTTTGCTATTAATCTATATAAAGGGGAATTTTAGGAATATACTGTATGTATATTTCGAGTTGCTGGATTTTACCTGAGAATATTTTGCAAACAGTCAATTGAACGTTTATTATAACTCAAACCTGAGGCTTGGGGTAAAAGGTTGTATATGACAGCTCGCTTTTCAAAAAGCACTTCAAGTATTATCTAGGAAGTTATACACCAATCGGAATTGAAGGCTGAAACCCAGCCTAATTTTTGAATCTGTGATCTTTTGTTGAATTTTGAACTTAATCTTAAAACAAAGTTGAACAATATGAATATTCGGAAACATCGTCATTTAAATGGTTCTACTCGGGAATTTAAAGCGACGTCCAATGACACAAGTTTCATTCAATTTTGAGGATAATTTTGGTAACCTAACTATGCATGCTGAGTTACTTCTACCTTCTACTTTTCAATCTAAAATAGCATGAAAATAAAAATCTAGGTTAAGCTTATATACAGTATATCCCGAGTTTACTAAGCATCCGGATACTTGCTAGCTAAGGATCGATGCGGAGTATCAATGATGCCCACTTTGCTCTTACACAATTGAGTGAAAACAAAGAAAATAAGTAAAAAATGCCATATAATATACTCAATTGATGTAGTAGAAAGGCTCTATACTCCAACCTCATAACCTAAGTATGCTGCAGCCCTGATTACCCCAATGTATGCCAATATGCACTCAAATGAGGTTTCCAGATATACAGTATATGAAAGTATGCTACTACCTAGCCTCAGTGGTAAAGTTTACAGAAAAGCCATATTAGCTTTATAAAACCCAAAATGACCTATATCCGATATCCAGTAGATCTATAACCAGTGTATTGTAATAAACTTAGCTTATAATATAGTAACATAAAAGGTACCGTTTTAATGTTTAGTATAATATGCATATTCTAGTCAGTACTGGTATATACCCTTAATACCAAGCCTTTTTGACGTTTCTCCTTTCAAACAGCTGGTTTTAAAGACTTTTTTCTTACCCCTTTTTTCTTACCTTAGTATACAGTGTATATCCGATCTATGTGACAATAATATTATCTTAAATGGCTCATTTCATGTTAGGAAAATTAATAAACCGCTAATGCATTGAGCACTTACATGTACAACTTGTACAGATGGGTTAGCTATGTTTGTACATATATGGTTATCAGTTATCAAATTGTGGCTGTCAATATTGTGGTATATATTACCATATAATATTTCTTTAATTTCCAAATGCAGCTTGCGAATATTTTTAGTAAAAGCCTTCACGAAAAAGAAAAGAAGCTTGTATTTTATTCTGAACTATACAGTAAGTAAACAATATGGATGTTTGAGTTTAACTAAGGAGGCTTAAGGAGGCATACTTAGTATTCCAATAATTAGCAACCACAGGGTGTACTAAGCTGGAATTACCACACTCATGCTTATATTCTGAAAGTGGTGCACAATTGGTTGTTACCTGGTATCCACGTTGCTAAATTGTACTGTCCGGCTTACACGGCTAATTTTCTTCAGTATAACTTTAATAGTACTGTAATACAGCAGCTGCTGTATACCACTTAAAGCAACTCAACAGACTCTGTCATTACCAGGTATATTTAAACTTCGTAAATAAATAAATATGCGAAATTCGTGATGTTTAATGTCTCAGATAGACATGAGACATGTACATTAATAGTATGTACAATTGCAAGTACTAATATCTGAGGCTGAGATAATTGGGGTACCGGCCGATCGTTCCAAAATATGAATCAGAAATAGATGTAATATTTTCTGAAAAGTAAAAAACAAAGACTAAATATTATTGATTCTGATCTGGTATCTCTGGTATACTTTAAAAATTAAATATATTGGATTACAATTAAAACTGAGTCTAATCAATTGAGCATTTTTTTGAAAGAAAAACGGAGGTAATTTTTCAGAACCCTACATGTATATTTCAGTGGATATACCACAAGCTGCAAATTTTAGAATTTATGACTAAAACCAGGGATCCACAAATGATATCCATTATAATGCACCATGGCTCTCAATGAAATCTAGACTACTAAGAGTCATTACTTGAAATTTGTTCGGATTTAAGTACCTTGTACCTTGATAAGCTCAGAGTATATAAATTGTAATAATTTGGCAATACCAATAACATTGATTTTAGAAAGCTTACCTGAGTTTGGAATGACTGACTGGATGTCATAGAAACTGTTCTCGCTTTCTTAAAATTAAAGTTTTCTTCAAAAAGTTCTTAGTCACCCACCCCCAAACTTTATCTTTACCTAATTTGAGTGGCTGAAAGTATATTTCTTCTTTCAGACTAAATGTTTTTATTAATTGCATATATATTTTTAGTAAAATCATATAGCTAGCCTCGAGACCATGACTCGAAATGTTGCTAGTATTCATTAATTGAGGACACATTGTACAATTGTAGATAGCCAATTGCGAATTAAATCTTAATTTTGATGCATATGGTGAGCTATCTTAAAAATGGAGTACACCATTGCTACCAGTTGTTATAATCATGATCTTTTTAAAACTTGCAATGTTTATATCTAGATGCGACATATGCGTTCTATCCAATTGATAGAATTTTCGGACTGCGAGCTGGGTTAAAATTGTCTTAAAAAACTTTGAAGCTAGCTATAGCTCATGGTCATGGATGAATGCGTTTGTGGTGCCTATCAGCCAGGAAACATGTTACAATTGAGAAATGTAATATTTAACCTCAGTGTCAATCAATCTTAAAATTTATAATTATTATTTTTTCGAAAGATGCCACCAAAATAATAAATTCGGAATGAGTAGGTAGTTTTCTCGTAATAATAATTTTCTGTGAGTTACGTGATTTGTTGTTTTATAATAAATTATACTTTTCATCAAATAATAATAATTCTCACAGCCCCTTCCTTTTTTAAAAAAAGTTTATACAATCCAAATTTAGTAGAGAAAAGAAAAAGGTCAAGTTACTATTAGTACAATTGTATGTACCTGGCCTTACAAATTGATTTATAAGAAACACTAAATCTCTTTTTTTTTTTTTTTTTTTTTTTGTTTTTTAGGACTGATACTTGTTTTTCAGATAACTCAACGTTTTTTTTCTTGGTTTAATATCAATAATAACCCCATAATATATTTATTAATAAAAATGAAATCAGCAATTATTATTAGTACAATTTTATCAACTATTATTTCAGCACAAGATGTTCAATCAATTGCAGATAAATTAAAGAAAGATCCACAAATTGCTTCCTTAGTTGAAAATTTCAATGCTGCCACTGGTGATAGAGTTAAACAATATGATCAATTAGTTACTGCTGCTGATGCTATTGTTCCTGGGGCTGGTACCTTAATTGCTGCAGCTGCTCCAACAGCTATCTTGAATCAAAAGGCTCAACAAGGTCAGCAAGGACAAGAAGGTCAAGAAGGGCAAGAAGGAGATAGTGAAAGTGGAAGTGATCAAGATAGTACTTCAACTGACAGACAAGGTGCAAATCAAGGTGGTCAAACCGGTCAAACTGGTCAAACTGGTCAAGATAGTGAAAGCGATCAAGATAGCAATTCTACAGGTAGACAAGGTGCTAATCAAGGTGGCCAAACTGGTCAAACTAGTCAAGATAGTGAAAGTGACCAAGATAGTAGCTCTACTGGTCGACAAGGTGCCAATCAAGGTGGTCAAACTGGACAAGAAGGGCAAGAAGGAGAAGAAGATAATGAAGCACAAGGTCCACAAACTGGTGGAACTCAAGCTGGTCAAAATCAAAACCAAAAGGCTACTGCTGCTGTTGATAGTGATTCTTCTGTTGTTGCAACTGATGATGCCAGCGCTTCACCAAAACCAACTGGTAAGGGAAAGGCTTCTGCTTCAGACAGTGCTTCAGCTTCTGCAACTGGTAAAGGAAAAGCTTCAGTTACAGATGATGTTTCTGCATCAGATGCAACAGGAACTGGGGATTCAAGTTCAAAAGCTACTAAAACAAGTGAAAAATCCGCTAAAGACACTGAAGCTGCAACTGCCTCAAAAAATAATTCACCAATGACTGAATTATCAGTTTTATCAGGTTTATTTGGTGCAGCAGCTGCTTTATTGTTGTAATTTAAATTAAAAGCGTTTTGCTTATATAATTTATTAATTTAATTTTAAATTTTTTTTAAAAAAACTATTTCATTGATTCTAATATTTTTGCATGCATTGTATGCTGATCAACAGGAAATTCCCATAACTGCAAAGCTAGAGCAATCTGTTTTGCACACTTTTCACTACTTACTCCACCATACCCAGTCCCCAATCCAGTTAGTAAAATTTTATTAATTTGTTTCAATCTTAAATAACTGGCTTTTTGATTAAACTTATCAATTTCAGTTAAAAGAGACCAAATGCAATTGAATATTACCGGGATATCATCAGGAATTTTTGATGGTGTCATCATTGTTGGTGTATGAATTAAATAAGGTAAATTAGTTGTATGGTTCATAGGAATAATTTCAGTACAGTTAACTGGGTTATATCCACCATATAACTTGTTTCTCACAACTTGTGTAGGGTTCTTAATACCATTAGATTCATAAAACTCACTAATGGCCTTATCAAATCCTCCTCCTAAGGTACCATATGAATTACCTGGTGATACGATTGCATCTAATCTATAATTTTTATTTACTTGACTTAGTGTTGGGAAATTTTCAAATGGGACTTGTATAACTTTGCAACCCACTTTTTGTTCTAATAATTTTATAATTTGTCCTGATCTATCGTAAAAGAAAATGGTTGGTAACTTCATTTTTGTAATTTTTGTCTTGTTGATGAATGTATACTATAGCTCGCTAAGGTTTAAGGGGCTGGTGGACAAAAAAAAAAAACTGGTATTTACTTATACTGGTATGATGTTGAAATTAATTACAAGTGGCTACAATTAATATAAACCTTTAATTGTGGGTCTATAGTTACCTGCCGTAAAAAAAATTGTACGTGGTATCAAATACCGCGGTGGTGTTGTTGCGCGTAAAACTCTTGTCAATCCGTGATGAAGGTTCAAGTATCTTTAATATTCGATTCACTATGTAGCAGTTGTAGTACAATAAGTAGAAGCTTGTGTGCTAGCTGGCTCTAAGTATAATAGCAACAGCGTGGGGTAGAATTAGTTCATCAAATACATGTACTGTAGCACTACCAAACACTAGTGTAGTTGGTAGCGATTAGTTCAAGGGTGTATGCACAATCTTCATAAGTGACTAACCATTTACATCATTTGTTTTAATATTCTCTTTAACTACCACTGGTAGCAGTTTTATGGTTAACTGATAATTGTCAGAATCAGTTACTGTACTATAGTGGGTATTCAATTGGATAGAAATTTCTACACTCTTGTCTTGAGTTCCATGACAGCTTAAAAAAACTGATATCATAAAATACTCACAATTTTTTGAAACTTTAATGCATTTTATGTCACCTCCACATTTTGAGGTCTTAAGCAGCAGCTAAAATAAGCTTAAATTAAAGCTTGAAGTTATATCTTTGTATTTTAAAGTTGGGAGGATACAAGAAAAATCTGGATTTTTTTAACAAGTTATGAGCCATAGCAATAGCAACTTAGAGCGCGCATGTTATTAAAGCGTAAAGATAATTAATATCAATTAAAAGACATTATCCTATCTTTTTGACGCTCATTGGATCCTTCAAGGTCCTGAAAAAATGTGGCTCATTACTGGTTCTAGCTGCGCATATCGCTATGATTATTGGAAATAGGTTTGTCAAAAATTAATAGCCCGAATGCCGGTGGAGACTAGCTAATAAAACAAGCAAATAAAATGGGTAAACCAGCAAGATTACCTTCAAAAGAAAAGCTAATCTAGATCTTTCATAACTATCTATACCAATTATGATACAAAAAATTGAATCTACTTTTGATAACCAAATACCATATGTAATGATAATTAAAATAGTTAAAATAATTAAAATAGTTACAGCAAATTTGAATTCAATCATTCATTAATTGTAATTGTGCAATTTGAACACACTCTCATAATGATTGGAGTGTATATATTACATCGATAGTACCTACTGCCACAATTAAGTTTGATACTATATAGAATATAGTATAATTGATGGTAAACTACAGCTTTTAGCATCTATAATGATAGATACGTTATCATTATTTTGTACAGTGTATATATGCACATGAATATCCAGATTAATTTGTTTTTCGATTTTTTTTTGTTTTTTTTTTAAATGCTTGAAATTAATCTGGATCAACCATCTACTGCAGTATTAATTTATATTGCCCGAAATCTGATATTAAGCAGCTTGAGGTTTTTTTTTCTTTTTTGTGATTCAGGAACCAAGCAAACAAGTTATGAGCTTGGATTTTCAAAGAAAAAGTTCAAAAATACATATAGATTATCAGACTCAATGCATGCTTATGCAATAGTTTTCATTAAGTACAGGTTTGTGTACATTTATATCTGATCTCTGATCAATGAATCGATTTTATTGATTTATCCCGGTATAGAAATTTAGCTACCAGATGATATATACAAAATATACCTGGAAAGAAGTGAGTATATCCGATACTGGATGTATATAATTCCCAATCGTATTGCTAAAAGCATAGTATCATTCCAAGATAATCTAATTATCTTAACCTATAGGTATATAGTTCTGTATATGAATTGCCAGTCCATCAGATACCATGGTACTGTATACATAGCTACTGATGATTACAGTGTAATATATTAGACCTCAAGGAACTTATTATATCGATTACAATTGATTTGGTGGTCATGCATTAATTCTAGCATAAAAGGGTGCAGATCTCTTAACAGATAATTACAGTATGATTTGATCGTTATTTGTGATTTGCGATCATCGGTTATCGATAGAATTCCACCTACAGTATATATCTTTAAGCTCAATTAACTTTTATAATATTAAAAGTAGTTTTATTTGAAGTAGTGGTAAGAAAAGAAACCGATCATTACGCAAATTCCCAGGTACCATATCCTGATTGATTTTGCAAATTCGATACTACTTAACTAATCTAGTAAAATTATTTTATAAAGATAATTATCAATGTGCAATTGATCTTATGTCAAATATCTTGCGAATGATCTCTTTCACTTGCTAAATTTCGTATGTAGGAACGGCAATGTCTCATCAACTTAGAGATTGTGTCAGTGTGAAAAGTTTACCTTGGTATCTACCAAAAAAGGTTTTTTCAAATTTACGTACCGTATCTAAAAAAAAAAAAAAATGGAGGTAAAATGCATACTATGATTCTGATAATAGGTGGATGCATCTTAAATAAAGATATTATATATAATATAAGTATAGTATAAATCGGAGGAGGGGAGGCAAAACAATTTAGCAAAGCAAATTTATTCTTCTTTGCATATTGTAAATTTTATATAATATTAAATATACTAATGGAGACCGGTTAGCAATAAAAATATTAGGTACAATGCAGCAAATGAATAGCTAGTTATTAATTTTTTCCTGATCCAGATTGATTAATTATAGATGTTTATCAAAATTTATCAATCATTGTACAACGTAATACCATTAATTTTATAAGGAGAAAAATCATCATCCTTTTGAATGTACCATACAGTTGATATTATAATTACGAAGATATTGTAAGCCATGAATGCTGCTGGAACCAAGAAGCAGCATCGAATATATATTATCATTGGTTTTGGCCCATCATACTAGATTAATGTTAGCATTACGGTGCATCAAAATTTGCTATACATATTATACTCATAGTATCTGATATTTGGATGTTGAAATAAAAAAAAAACTGAGTCAGAAAAAAAAATGTACAAATGTAATCATAATTTAAATTAAGTAAAAAAGCATATTACTGATCGTCAATATCAATTACTATAAAAAGTAAAAGATCGACACTGAAAAATAAATTATTCTGCTCATCGCCGCACTATTTTTTCGCTTAAATTAAAAATTTTATATTTAAACAACAACGAAGAGGTCGACGACGCACGCACGCGCCTTTTATTTTATTTTTGACTTATCAATAATTAAGAATTTCTAGAGAATAAAATTGGGAACATGAATTATCTAGAATAAAATAATACATACAAAAAAAAAAAAAAAAATTATAAAAAAGATATCTTTTCTTCAGAACATTCAAATATATAAGAAAGATTTTTGCAAAATGTCCAGTTACTATTAATTTTTATTCATTATAAGTACTACTACTACTTTATTAAAAGAAAAAAAAAAAGTTGAAAAGAACCATCATACACAGACAGTATTAATTTTATTATATTAATCATATTATTGAAAAATTATTTATTGTAACAAATAAAAAACAGTAAAGCCAGTTTTTAATTATTAAACGCGGAGAGATATAGTTAAAAAAAAAAATGTCAGATACACCATCATTACCACCTGATTATGATGTTGGATGTTGGTCAATTCCAATAACTAATCCACCAAAAAATAATCATCAGATGACTATTCAAATAGATCAACCATCATCAACAATTTTTAATAGAGGCAATGCAATTACAGGAAAATTATATTTTATACCATTTGAAAATGTTAAATTTGATAGAGTATTAATTGATCTACAAGCAGTTGAAACTGTCGTTAAAAAAGATGTATCATCACCCACAAATCAACAGTTACATACAATTAAAAGTCACTCTATTGCAAGACATCGTTTTCAACAAGAAGCATACCCTGATGATATGATATTGAAAAAAAACTTTAAATATGTTTTTGCATTTTCATTAGTTGTACCACATTTATTTGATCAAGGTCATTGTGATCATTGTTTACCATTACATTATCAATTACCTCCAAGTATTGGTAATCCATTTGATGATGATACAAAAGGTATTCAAAATGTTGGTGATAAATCAATGTCATATTCTTATAGGGTTCGAGTTCGTATTGCTCAACCAATCAATAAAAACAAAATTCCGATTATTTGTCAACGATTAAAATATGTCAAGGTTATGCCATCATATCCAACAATTCAATTAGAACCAAAAATCTATCAACATACCATTCAGTTGAAACAAGGTTTGTTAAAAAGATTAACAAAAGGTGAATTATCAGTTAAAGTCAAGAATTCACCAATTTTTCATATTAACAATGGTCAAACTTTCAAGTTGAAAATGGAGTTAATTTATAAAAGTCCAACTGGCTCTTCTACTTCAATTAAACCACCTCAAATTAGAGAATTAATTTATAAATTAAATGCCATCACAACTAGTTCAACTAAATCAAAAAATTATTACCCAAAACCAAGTGATCCTCATGTTCATAAAATTAAAGACCAATATGAAACACAAATTGCAATGTTTAATAATCCAACTTGGAAGTTAAAATCTGAAAACTCTTCAAATGTTAATATTGAAGAATGTTATTGTGAAATTGAAGCTACATTATCATTACCATTAAAATCCGGTCCTAAAATTGTTCCAACTTTTTTTTCATGTCTTTCATCACGACAATATGAATTGACTTTAATGTTGGATTTACAAGGTTATTCTCCATTTTGGTTCAATTTACCTGTTGTAATTTCTCGAGACCGGCCTTTGGATTTGCTTGGAATGACCCATGATTCTGATGAAACTATCGATCCGGTTCCAACTTATGAGGCTTATGGTAGAAGTGAACATATTAAATTATTTGATGGTAATGATAAAATTCCTGATGTCAAAAGAAATAATTCAATTTCAAGTTCAAAGCGAAAATTGAGTGTTAGTTAAATTCTAAAGGTTATTATTTGTTATCATTACTGTTATTACCATTACTATTATGATTATTATTACTATTTATGATTTTTACGATTTTTATGAATTCTGCTAATATTTATTACTATTTATTTATTTTTTATGTAGTATAACTCTCTTAATATATTTATTTATTAATTTTGTAACTTGTTTATATTATGTTATACATAAGTATCTACTTGTTGAAGGAAAAAAGGCATTAATACAAGCTTCTTGAATACCAGATACAGATCTAGAGTTAAAACTTTTACCAAATTGACCGGATTCCTGCACGCGGTATCGGTGGGCATACATGCATGTTTGCAATTCAATTCAACAGTACAAGTTTTTTCTAGAGCTTGAGTCGTGTATACTTGTACTGTACTTGTACGCATATTTTAATAAAGATCTTAAAATTATAGATTCACCGAGTGCGGCGTTTTTTAAGTTTTAATTAATATTGTAAAATTTAAATATATAATTTAAAGTTTGTTTATAAAATGACATTTCTCTATATATATCCATACTTAGTCTTAGTACTTAAAGTATACAGCATTAAAAGTATCAATGGACACAACAGCGCTTGTATTTTTTTCAATAATTACTTAAGGAGACTAAGCAGTCAGAATAAATGTGCTCTTTATTATTATATTTAAATATGACAAGCTTAGATTTTAAGGTTCAAAACCTAAATTGAGTCAGTAATATTTTTATGGCCTTACTATAGTACACCTGGTACCACTGAAGATTCTCAAAAGCTGCAGCATGTTTTTTTCCTCTAAATAGGTCCAAATTAATAATTTACATTAAATTTATAATATATTTAAAACAATAATCTAGAGCTGGTTTGTGTAATTAATTCGCGCGTTGACAGTACCATGGTATATATTAAAATGTCAACACTGCTCAAGTTGGAACTTCTGAGCTCTAGTGTCATCTTTTAAGACACAAGACTTGACATTTCAATTGATCTTGTAGTTATAATTGATTTAATTTACATGAACCGGTACACCTTAGTTAGATATGGAGAAGTTCAAAAGTTAAGTACGAGATTAATTGTTGATTTATTTTATAATAAAATAAGATTGCAATGATGATCAACCAAGTTTACTTATTTACTTAATTATACCAAATAGATACTATAATTAAATGGCTTCTTATATACTATATACAGTATATTGTAATGCCGCAACCGGTTATCATTTCAAGCATGTACCATGGTAGTCGCAATATCGATTTTTCTTCTTATTTTCTCCTGTTTCTTTCCTAATTTTTCCTACAATATATGTATAGCTATGGATTTAAATTTAAATTACCTTGAAATTAATCTAATAGTAGTGTCAGTGTCATATAGCAGACTCAATCCATGGCTATTTTATATATGTCTTGTTAATTTTTTACGTCCAGTTAGACTACTGAACCATATTATTTATAAAGATAATGGCTTTCAAAAAAACGAAAGCCTTAATGAAACCAGTTTTTTTTAAAAAAAAAGATCACGCAAATATTTTAGAATTTGCTTATAATACACCGAAAAGAAAATATTAAGACAGCTTTTTTCCTTCTTTCTTTCTTTCACTTTACTATTTAAACTAATAATTATGGTTTTTTTCTTCTTTAAGAAAAAATTGGGATCTTTTTTTTGATTATACAATCTTTAATTATTGCAAATAAGCAGGAAAAAAATTTCTAATTAATATATGGGATAATTGTTATTATTATTTTTTTTTTTTTTTGTTAAATAACAAAACCGAATATTCTACTTCTATCCATTCTTTGAATTACATTTTTTATTGATTATACAAATTCGAAAATCACCTTTCTCCCATTTTTATAATACTCTTTCCTCTTTTCTCTTTTCTTGTTTTTTTTTTTTTTTTTTTTCTCTTCTTCCTTTCTTTTCTCTATGAACACAAAAACATGTTACCATTACCCAGTTTATAAAAACAATTTGAATGGAAAAATAATCAAGCAAAATTATTATCATCATCCTAATCATCATAATCACCAAAATAATAATAACAAAAGAATGACTGGTATTGAAGACCTCCCGATAGAATTACACGATATTATTCGAGATTATTTAGATAGAAATGATACAAGATCGTTGGCAAATTGTTCAAGAACTTTAAGAGATCTGCATAAATTCAGAGTATGGAAAACAATGCATTTATATTTAAAAGGAGCAGATGAATTTTATGAATATGGTTCAGGTTATCAAACTAATAATAAATTACCAATTAATATTCAACCTTTATTAAAATTTGAAACTGGTCGAATTGATTTAAGACTAGGCCAATTTTTCACATTTATTAACTCAATAAAAACTGGTCAATTAGATTATATGTTATCAAGTGTTAGAAAGATTTATATTGCTGATACAGAATGTGGTATTGATATTAATGAAAACAATATTATAAATGATTTATTAGTAATATTGTCAAAAAAATTAAAAAATTTATTATACATTCATATTCATCGTCAGTATACAAAAGAAAATAATCAACCATCAAAGACTAAATTAGAAGAGTTTACCCAGATTTTTTTGAAAAAGTGTAAGATTGAAGTTACATTAGATTTGAACTGTTGTGATAATGTTTTTCCAAAATATGATTTGAATCTATTTTCAAAATTAAAAGTTTTGAATAGTCAATGTAATAAACCATTTGAAGTTTTGAAACATTTTTGGAATATTGAAGATCAAAAGTTTTTACCAGAATTCAAAGATTTAACAATGATATCGAGAAATGGCTATGCATCAATTGAACATACAAAAGTTCTGAAAAAATGGCTAGTCAAAAATAAAGATTTAGATATGTTATGTATTTCAAGTTTGAATGCATTTGATAATGATAGGTGGTGGATTCCTACACCATTAAACCAGTTAGCATTGTGTGATAATGTTTTATCAAAGCCATTAACAAAACTAACAAGAGTTTTTGGTATAAAATGTTTGAGAGTAATGTTTGATATTGATACTATTGGTAATAGTTTTAAAAATTTACGATTTCCTGATTTAGAAATGCTATCAATTGATCCAACCGAAGTTGATGAAATTTATGATTCTGGGAGAATAATTCAACAATGTTTAAGTGAATCTAATAAATTGGAGCATTTAATTATATCAATGGCATGTAAAGATGTTTTTAAAGCATTTATACATCAATCTTTAGGTAAAAAAATTAAAAGTTTATGGATTCGTCATAGTTTTTTTTCAAATGATAATTCAAATATTGAATTTTTTGCATTAATAACAAATTTATTTCCAAATTTACAAGAATTAAGATTATATCCTTGTAAGATTGAATTTGCTGGTAATATTGGTTGTATATGGAAAAGTCCAAATCCTGCTTATGAATTGCGTCGTTTAGTTTTAGGTTAATAAATTATACTATAATAAAATTACAGAAAATAAATAGGTTTTTTTTTTTGTTCTTTATTTTTTCTTTTATTTTTTTTTTTATGCAGCTGAAATGTATAATACATTATTTCCTCTAATAAATACATCACCATAATCATTTGTTAATTGGTCATTGACATATTCTTTTGTTTCTTCTAATGCAATATTCATAAACCCATCAACACTTTGTAATCTACCATGGTATTCCAATTCTGAATGTAATTTAACAATAACACTATTACCAACGATATCACCTAAAAATGCAGCAGAGGCATCTGGTTTGACGACCTGTTCTGGTTGTTGTTGTGATTCTTCTTGTTTTGATTCTTCTTTATCCATTTTGCTTGTCTTGGTTTATTTGTTGTGGTGTTGAAAAAAATATTGACGATTTGAAAAAAAAAAAAAAAAATTTGTCGCATGCTATTAAAAATGAAAATAAAAATTGGGATATTAAAAAAAGGATCTACAAGTTACCCGGCGTCGGAGATATAGATAACGTGAGGCTGAAAAAAATTTGAAAAAAAAAAATTCTGAGACTGAAAAGATTTTTCTTTCAATTATCAACATCACTTTTCAAGATACACATTAAAACTATTATATAAAAAAAAAAATGGTTAAAAAAAAAGTTGATTCTCGAATCAGAAATTTGATCGAAAATGGTGCAAAAGTAAGTATTGTAACAAAAAGAAAAATTATAATAAAGAAAAGAACAAGCTAACCTTGAATAGACTGGTCAACGATCAATGTTTGTTATTGTTGGTGATAGAGCTAGATTTCAATTACCAAATTTACAAATGTTATTAGGAAATGCAACAGATAATAAATATAATAAAAAAATTATGTGGGCTTATAAAAAAGATCTAGGTTTTACAACTCATGGTGGTAAAAGAGAAAAAAAAATTAAAAAAGAAATCAAACAAGGTAAAAGAGATGCAAATTCAGCAGACCCATTTGAATTATTTTTAACTACACAAAAAATCGAATATGTTTATTATAAAGAAAGTGAAAGAATTTTAGGTAATACTTTTGGTATGTGTATTTTACAAGATTTTGAAGCTTTAACTCCAAACACTTTAGCAAGAACTATTGAAACTGTTGAAGGTGGTGGTATTATTGTTTTAATGTTAAAATCAATGAAAAGTTTGAAACAATTATATACATTATCAATGGATGTTTATTCAAGATATAGAACAGAAGCACATTCAGATGTTGTTGGTAGATTTAATGAAAGATTTTTATTATCATTAAAAAATATGGATCAAAACTCTTTAATTATTGATGATGAAATGAATGTTTTACCAGCATTTGGTGAAAGACATATCAAATCAATCGAATATGATGATGTTAAAGAAAGTAAAGATAAAGAAAAATTGAAACAAACTATTGAAGATTTAGAAGGAATTCAACCAGCACAAGCTTTAGTTTCATTATCAAAAACAAACGATCAAGCAAAAGCTATTTTACAATTTATTGATTCAATTGCTGATAAAAGTTTAAGGAATACTGTTGCAATGACTGCTGGTAGAGGTCGAGGTAAATCTGCTGCTTTAGGTATTGCCATTGCTGCTGCTGTAGCTCATGGTTATTCAAATATTTTTATTACCTCACCAAGTCCAGAAAATTTAAAAACATTGTTTGAATTTATTTTTATTGGTTTATCAACTTTAAACTATTCTGAAGGTCATGATTATGATATTTTTAAAAGTACAAATCCTGCATTCAATAATTCAGTTGTTAGAGTTAATATTTTCAAATCAAATCATAGACAAACTATTCAATATATTGCACCTGAAGATGCAAAAGTTTTAGGTCAAGCAGAATTAGTTGTTATTGATGAAGCAGCTGCAATTCCTTTACCATTGGTCAAGAATTTATTAGGTCCTTATTTAGTATTTATGGCATCAACAATCAATGGTTATGAAGGTACTGGTAGATCTTTATCATTAAAATTAATCAAACAATTAAGAGAACAAAGTTCTTTAGGTAAAGAAGGAATGGGTGCAAGAAGTTTAAAAGAAATTGCATTGAAAGAACCAATTCGTTATGCACCAAATGATCCAGTTGAAAAATGGTTAAATAATTTATTATGTTTAAACGCTACACCAAGTAAAAACTTGGGACAAGGTTTACCACATCCAAATGAATGTACATTATATCATGTTAATCGAGATGCATTATTTTCTTATCATTCAAGTTCAGAAGCAATGTTACATAAAATTTGGGCATTATTTGTTAGTTCACATTATAAAAATTCTCCAAATGATTTACAATTATTATCAGATGCTCCAGCTCATCAATTATTCACATTATTAGGTCCAGTCAAGGTTGATGAAAATGGTAAAACACAAATGCCTGAACCATTATGTGTTGTTCAAGTTGTTTTAGAAGGTCAAATTTCAAAAGAAAGTATTCAAGCAAGTTTAAGTAGAGGTCAAAGAGGTGATGGTGATTTAATTCCTTGGGCTATTAGTCAACAATTTCAAGATCAAGAATTTGGTACATTATCAGGTGCAAGAGTTTTAAGAATTGCTACCAATCCAGAATTTCAAAAGATGGGTTATGGCTCAAGAACTTTACAATTATTAAAAGATTATTATAGTGGTAAAATTGTTAGTTTATCAGAAAATAATTCAGTTAATAATGAAGAAGAATTTTCAAGAGTTAATGATCAAGATTTTACTGAAAGCTCATTAGAAACGGAAGAATTAAAACCAAGAGATAAAAAGAAAATGCCTGGTTTATTATTAAATGTTGAACAAAGATCACCAGAGAAATTAGATTATATGGGTGTATCATTTGGTTTATCAAAAGAATTATTAAAATTCTGGAGAAGAGCTGATTTTGCACCAGTTTATTTAAGACAAACTAAAAATGATTTAACTGGTGAACATTCATGTATTATGTTACATGTTTTGGAAAATAATCCTTCAAGAAGTTGGTTAGGTGATTTTACAAGTGATTTTAATAGAAGATTTACTCAATTATTAGCATATTCTTTTAGAGAATTTACAAGTTCACAAGGTTTAAATATTTTAGAAAGTGCAAAGAGTCAAGCAACTCCTCATAATAAAGGTTTATTAACTAAAAATGAAATGGATTTATTTTTTACACCTTATGATTTAAAGAGATTGCATTCTTATGCAAGAAATGTATTAGATTATCATGTTATTGTCGATCTATTACCAAAAATTGCAATGTTACATTTTGATGATAGATTAGATTTAAATTTAAGTCCTTTGAATAGTGCCATTTTATTAGGTATTGGTTTACAAAAGAAAAGTTTAGAAGATTTATCTAAAGAAATGGATGTTCCAACTAGTCAAACAATTGGTATCTTTGGTAAAATTTTAAAGAAAGTTTATAATGTTTTGGAAACAATTGAAAAAGAAGAAGTTGGTAAAACTGTTAAAGAAGGTAGAGATGAATTATTAGATGAAATGGAAGGTGTTGAAACTCAAATTAATACTGGTTATGTAGAAGATGAAGCTATGAAAGTTTCAGAAGAAGAGGAAGAAAGTGAAAGTGATGATGAAGATGATGAAAAGAAATTAGCTAAAAAAGAAAAAAGAAGAATTCAAAGAGAAATGATTGATTCATTAGATATGGAAAAATATGCATTCCCAGAAAATAGTGAATTCAATGATGAAGATGCTAAAAAAGCAGCTAAAAAAGGTGGTAGAATTGCTTTGAAAACTGAAAAGCCAAAAAAGAGAAAAGAAAAGATTGATGATATTGTTAGTGAAGAATTGGGTTCTAGAAAACAAAAGAAACAAAAAAAGAATCGTAAATAGTCTAGTTCTTTTATTTTTAATTATTTAATAGATTATCGTATTGTATATATAATATATTGCAGTTTAATTTGCACTAATTAATTTTTTCAATTCATGTCGAAAAATGTTGACCGACATTCCCCGACCACTTTTTTTTTTTCAACTCTAAGCTTAGAGACTCCACATGCTAATAGAATAGAATAAAAAAATAAAAAAAATAAAAAAAATCAGCCCAACAAAAAAATTTCTACTTAAAAAATATTTATATACAACATTCGGCATCAACTTTTTAACTTGAAATTTTACTTGTAACAAAACAAATAAGAAAAAACAATGGCTGCATTCTCACAATTAGTATCATATAGTTGGAGAAGTATTCTCGGTGCATTAGTTTTAGGGTTTTTTGGTATTATCAAACCATTTCAATTCTATGCTAGATTAATTGTTTATGGATTATTAATGGCAGCTGTTGCTACAAGTGGTGCAGTTATTTCAGCATTTTTAACATTAATTGGCAAACAAGGCTTATCACAATGGACTATTGCAAGAATATTTTACTTTTTAGCATCAATTATCTTGGGTGTTAAAATTAATGTCAAGAATCCAGAGAAATTAAATAATATCAGACCAGCTGTATTTGTTTCAAATCATCAATCAGAATTCGACATTTTTATCTTAGGTGCTACATTCCCAAAATATTGTTCAGTTACTGCTAAAAAAGCATTAAAATATTATCCATTTTTGGGTTGGTTCATGACATTATCAGGTTCAATTTTTATTGATAGATTTAATCGAGAAAATGCATTAAAAACTTTTGAAGGAGCAGCTAAAAAAGTTCATGAAAAACAACAAAGTGTTTTCATGTATCCTGAAGGTACAAGAAGTTATTATGAAGAACCAGGTTTATTACCATTTAAAAAGGGTGCATTCCATTTTGCTGCTCAAGCTAATATTCCAATTGTACCATATGTCACATCAAATTATTCAAAAGTTGTTAGTTTTAAAACAAAAACTTTTACCAGTGGTACTATTGATGTAGAAGTTTTGGATCCTATCTATCCAAAAGGTCAAGATAAAGAATCTGTTAATGAAATTTATGAACAAACTAGAAAAGAAATGTTACAAGTTGTTGAAAAATTAGGTCATGGTGAGGCTTGTAATGAAAAATCCAAGTAATGATTTAATTTATTATAATTGTTTGATTTTCTCTATAGCCCAATGTAGTAATTGACTAATGTTGTAATCTAATGATGGTGGGGTTTCAATTCCAGGTTTAATTAATTCCGACTCAACATTTTTATCTTTGAATAAATAAGAATGAGTATTTAGATATTGTGGCCAAACTAGATCATCAAAATAACCAGGTGGATCAACCCAGAAATCTTGTAAAGTAACATAACCTGTTCTAGCTTCTCTTCTTTGTTTTAATTTATCATATGTAGATCGTAAAAATAATCTTAAATCAAATTGTTCAAATACTTGACTATTTTCATGATATAACATTATACCATCAACAAATACTATTCTTTCATTTTTTAATTCACCCAATTGTTTTTTAATTTGTTCAATTTCTTCATTGGTAACATTTGATGGTCCCAAAGTATTATGCTCTTCTTTACTGAAAAAATCATCTGGTACTTTATCATGTTCTTTCAAATGAACTAATACCTTTTTTAAATAATCTAAATTAAATGCTTCAGGGCAATCCCAATCTTGTAAACCATTTTTTACCGGAATATCTTTATCGTCTAGATAAAAATCATCTTCATATAAAATAGTTGAATTTTCAAAAATTTGATTCAAACATCTTGTTAGTGTACTTTTTCCACTAGAAGAGGGGCCACTGATACCGACAATCAACATCAGATATTCGATTATTATGATGATCTATGAATTTAGCGTGAAAAGTGATTAAAGTCTGCCCTATACTAAGCTAAAGTCGATGATTAATCTTAGCGGATAAAAGTTCTTGCGCCTATAAACTTAATTGGGAAGTAACTTTTTTTTTTTTTTTCTTCATTACCAGATTATTAATAAAAAATGAGTGATCCTATTAACGCAAACCCAACAGTATTAGATGAGAGTGCTTTACCAACTCGTAAAGTTGAAGCTAAAAAACAACAAGGTATTGTTGAAGATGCTGGAATCGAAAATTTAAGAAAAACAGTTCCATATACTTTTAGTTTATATAATGATTATGATGATGAAGATATTAGTACTCCAGATTTAGTATCAGATAAAAGTGATTCAAGTGATAATGATGATGAAAAAGATACTGAGGCAGAGCCTATTGATGCACAAGAAATTTACGATTTGATTTCAAGTATTAGTGATCCAGAACATCCATTAACTTTAGGTCAATTAGCAGTTGTTAATTTACCACATATCGAAGTTAAAGATACTGATAAAAACAAAATGGCAGAAGTTTTGGTTGAAATCACACCAACTATCACACATTGTTCATTGGCTACATTAATTGGATTAGGTATTAGAGTTCGATTGGAAAGATGTTTACCAGCTAGATATCGAATCACTATTAATGTTAGAAAAGGGTCTCATCAAAGTGAAATTCAAGTTAATAAACAATTAAATGATAAAGAGAGAGTAGCTGCTGCTTGTGAAAATGACCAATTACTACAAGTAATTTCTCAAATGTTAGCTACTTGTAAGTCTTAAAAAAAAAGTATTTGTCACAATATTTCCTTATTTATAACGATACCTAATGACCTTTTAATGCATATTTATATTTTTCTGTTTATCTTTTAGCATCTATTTTAACTATTTTGAATAAAACTGGTTCATATTTTTAATTTTTTTTTTTTCTATTGTTTTTAGACATTTAGTTGTAGATAAGCATTTATTTTGAACCTTAATCCCAACATTAAAATTCTTGTCTCCATATATAGATACACAATACAGTGAATGGACATACAAAAGCAATTTTTTACACCACCACTTTTTTTTTTCTTCAACATTTTTTATCTACTACTACAAAAAAGTAACAGAAATAAAGAAAAGAATATCTGATAATAAATGAGTGACTTTACTCCTCAAAAAGAGGAGCCGTTACCAGAATCCTGTGAAAAATACTCAGTACCAGCGGGTGATTTATCATATGTAGATGAATTTGGTAAAGAACAAACTTTATCAATCACAGGTGCCGGGTTGTATATCATGCCAGGATGTCCAGAATCAGGATTATATTTAACTCCAGACTTATTTATTAAAGATCCTTTTTATGGGTCAGTAATGCCTATTGCTTATACAATAGCAGCGACAACTGTGATGTCGTGGTTACTATTACTATTATTATTTTTATCACAGAAACAACGGCCATGGCTACAGAAAATTGCATTATTATTAGTAGCAGTTACATTAACTGCTGGATTAGCATCTGCAACAGATGAATTAGAACATCAATATAATCATGGATATCAAGATGTTGATGAGTTAAGATTTGTTGTATTTGGTGGATTAGCATTTAAAATTTTAAGAGTTATATCAGGTGTAATATTATGGCTAGCCCATGTTCAAGTTGCATTACGACTATTTCAAAATAAAAGAGAAAGCATGATAATTAAAGGGGTTGGTGGTTTATTAATTATTTTAGATATTATATTTGTGTGTTTATCTGATTTTATGGCACCAGTTGATCAATTTAAAGCACGATTTAATCATCCATTATATATAATTTCAACGGTTTTGGAGATAATCATCATTGCAACATATGCTATGGCAGTAATTATATATTCATTACAAAGACGCCAATATGCTTACAATTCAAGAATATGGTCAGTGGCTACATTATCTTTAGCAAGTGTTTTGGCTCCTTTAGTGTTTATTGTTATGACAATTAGTAACTATTGGTTTGCAGGTTGGACTTCATTAGCTGGTAGAGTTTGTAGTGCGGCAGCAAGTGTTGTTGTTTGGGATTGGATTGATTCAATAGATAGAATAGAAAAAGAGGATCAGAAAAAAGCCTTTATGGGTAGAAGAGTTAAAGATAATGATAAAAAAGATATAGACTACGATGAATCATCACCAACTAGTTTTGGAGGTAAAAAACGATTTCCATTTTTAAATATTAGAAAAAAATGGTGGATCATTTCAAGAAGAGAAACAGAGACTCCAAATTCTATTATTAATTATAATAGTAATATGAATAATTCTAATACACCAATGAATTTAAATAGTCATGCAAATATGACTGCTAATAATCTTAATATTGGTAATACACCATCACCATTACCAAGGGTTATTGAAGAAGATGATCAAAGTTCTGATAGTTCTGATGATGAAAGTAATGATATGGTTATCCATCACCATCCGGTAGTGAGAAATAATTTAAGAAAAATGACAATGGCTCAGACCCCATCAGATTCCAATAATTCTAACAAAGTTTCTAATACTAATACTAATGAAAATGAAAATGAGTTTATACAAGATGACAATGAAAGTATTGAAATTGTTAATACAAATGAAGGAATTGATTTAGGAAGTTCAGATGTTAATGATATTATTTATAATACAGAAGGTAATGATAATGATGAGAGGCCACCAGATTTTTTTGCACCAGTGCATGGATTTCAACCTGGAGATTATTTTGATGAAAAAGCTGCGATAGAAGATGAAAATACTAATAACAACAGTAATTCTAATCAAGTAGCAGAATCATCAACTCAAAACAGATAGTTTTCGATTTGAAACTAGTTCATTAATTATAAGATCATTTGATCAAAGTCTCATTCAATGAGACTTGTTATTTATTATTAAACCAGTTTGTTTATTTATTTATTATATTTTTTTTTCTCATTTTTCATATACTTTACCATGTTGGGTGTGTTATAGTAGTAAAACCAACTAGTAAGTTCGGGAACCTACTAGAATCTTCAAGCGTTGATAAGAAGTTTTCTTTTCGCCACTTGCCGTACCAACCGATAAAAATTTAAGCTTTCATTAAACGTTCAGCCGTGCGCTTAGTCTTAGAACCGCTTAAATAGTGGCGTTTTTCCGCGCCCAACTTTTTCGAAAATTCGAAGCTTAATTAAGCTTGTATCATTCAAAATAAATAAGGGTATTTGAAAAATATAAAAAGACAAGAACATCACCAAAAAAAAAAAAAAAAAAATATATCATTTCTTGCTTTGTTTATTTACCAATATATTAATTGTACATACTAATCAAATAATCAAACTAAAATGTTAAATCGACAAGTGGCAAGATTAGCTGCGAGACAAGCTCTCAGAGCTAGTACAAGAAGATTACCACAATTAGCAAGACCAATTCTTTCATCATCTATGATCACAAATAACAAAAAATATTATTCACAAAATCATGGAAGAGGTGGACCATATAATTTTGGTAATATGAATCAACAACAACCACAAGAGGAACAAAAAACAGCATTACAAAAATTTGCAACTGATTTGAATGAACTGGCAGAACAAGGAAAATTAGATCCAGTCATTGGTAGAGATCATGAAATTCAAAGAACTATTCAAATCTTATCAAGAAGAGGTAAAAGAAATGCTGCAATTGTTGGGTCTGCTGGTACAGGTAAAACTGCAATTATGGAAGGTTTAGCTCAAAGAATTACCAAAGGTAGTGTACCAGATAGTTTGAAAGATAAAAGAGTTATATCATTAGATCTGGGTAGTTTAATTGCAGGTGCAAAATTTAGAGGTGAATTTGAAGAAAGATTAAAAGAAGTTTTAAAAGAAATTGAAGAACAAAATGGTAAAGTTATTTTATTTATTGATGAGTTACATATTTTATTGGGATTAGGAAAAAGTGAAGGCAGTGTTGATGCTGCTAATTTATTGAAACCAGCATTGGCAAGAGGTTCATTACAATGTTGTGGTGCCACAACATTAGATGAATACAGACAATATATTGAAAAAGATGCTGCATTAGCAAGAAGATTTCAACCAGTTATAGTCGATGAACCATCAGTTCAAGATTCTATTTCAATTCTAAGAGGTTTAAAAGAAAGATATGAAGTTCATCATGGGGTTAGAATTAATGATTCTGCATTAGTTACAGCAGCTGTATATGCAAATCGTTATATTACTGATAGATTTTTACCTGATAAAGCAATTGATTTAATTGATGAAGCTTGTAGTACACTAAGACTACAGCATGAATCAAAACCAGATGTTATTCAAGAATTGGATCGAGCAATTATGACTATTCAAATTGAATTAGAATCATTGAAAAAAGAATCTGATCCAATTTCAATTGAGAGAAAATCAAAATTAGAAAAAGATTTAAAAACAAAACAAGATGAAGTTGATAGATTAACTAAAGTTTGGGAAGAAGAAAAGAAAGAAATTGAAACTATTAAAAATGCCAAATTTAATTTAGAACAAGCAAAACAAGATTTAGAAATTGCTCAAAGAAATGGTGATTTTGCAAAAGCATCAGAACTACAATATTCAAGAATTCCAGAATTAATTAAAAAGGTTCCAACTGAAGAAGGTGGTGAAAATACAACTTCTAGTAAATTATTACATGATAGTGTTACAAGTGATGATATTGCAAGAGTTATATCAAGAGTTACTGGTATTCCAACTTCTTCTTTAATGAGAGGTGAAAAAGATAAATTATTATATATGGAAGATTCTTTGAAACAAAGAGTTGTTGGACAAGATGAAGCAGTTAAGGCAGTTTGTGATGCAGTACATTTACAAAGAGCTGGTTTAGCAGATGAACATAAGCCAATTAGTTTCTTTTTCTTAGGACCTTCAGGTACTGGTAAATCAGAACTAGCAAAATCACTAGCAGAATTTTTATTTGATGATGAAAAGAATATTGTTCGATTAGATATGTCAGAATATTCTGAAAAGTTTACTGTTAGTTCATTAGTTGGTAGTCCAAAAGGTTATGTTGGTTATGAAGATGCAGGGGTTTTAACTGAAGCAGTTCGAAGAAAACCTTATAGTGTTGTATTATTAGATGAAATGGAAAAAGCACATCCAGATGTTGCAAAATTATTTTTACAAGTTTTAGATGAAGGTAGATTAACTGATACTCACGGTAGACAAATCAATTTCAGAAATTGTATTATTATTATGACCAGTAATATTGGACAAGAATTATTAATTGATGAAAAAGAATTAAGTAAAGATGTTGTTAGTGAAGAAACTAAACAAAAAGTTTTGGATCAAATGAAACATTATTACCCACCTGAATTTTTAAATCGAATTGATGATACTGTTGTTTTTAATAGATTATCAAAAGATTCGTTAAATCAAATTGTTGATTTAAGATTAAAAGAAGTACAAGAACGATTAGAATCAAGAAGAATTGTTTTAGATATTGATCAATCTGCTAAAACTTGGTTGGCTGATAAAGGTTATGATCCTATTTATGGTGCTAGACCTTTAAATCGTGTTATTCAAAAGAATTTATTAAAACAATTAGCAGAATTATTATTGAAAGGTGGTATTTTGGAAAATGAAACTGTTCATGTAACAACTGAAAATAATAATTTGTTAGTAAAACCAAATCATTAGTTTATATATATTTAAATTTATATGTACATATTTTTATTTTTTATTTATTTTAATTTAATTACCTTCTAATTTTGGAGGATTGGATTGCATCAATGAAGCATGTGGTAAAGTTTCTTTAACAACTTGATCAGCCCATTCAAAATTCTCATTTGGTTGAGCAGAATAACTACTACCAATTCTTTTAGCTCTTGATTTATTCATTTTTTCTCTCCATAAAATTTCTGCTGGATCTTGATCAGGTTCAACCCATTCAAAACCTTCACCACCTTTTGCCCAGTATTCTTTAAGTAATGCTTCATCTTCTAATTCAACAACTGCCATTTTTCTATCTCGTAAGTCTAATTTTAGTTTTAATGAACATTCATTTTGATTTTCTGGTAAATTTCTATTAATGTCAGCAATTAAAGAACACATTTTCATTTCTGCTGAATGATTGAATTGATGAGTTGTTATTGTACCTTGAGTCCATCTTAAAACATCCCCATTACCTGATACTCTACCACCAAATGCTAAACCACTATAAATAGTAATTGATGTTAAATATGTTAGAACCATTAAGTGAACCATTGTTGTTGATTGCCATGTACCAACAATCCCACTTTGTAATAATAATTCAACACCTGTTAAAATACTACCAGTACCTGCTAACCATGATAAACCAAATTTTTTCCAATTATTTGAAATCATTGTTCTATATTGGAAAGAATTTATCGATGTATCCATTAATCTAAATGCATCTTGAAATTGTGCATTATATACAGCATATCTAAATGGGATCATTGAAATTTTTGAATTAATTGGTTTACCGGTTTGTCTTTGATATTTTTTCATAATTTTTAAACATGATTCTGTTGATGGTGCGGGCTTATTAATAAAATAATCATGCAATATATCTTGATTTAATTCTGCTTTGTCTAATAGTGAATCTAATAATTCTCTTGCTTTATTTGGTGATTCTTGTGATATCGTTGAATCAGGATTATTTGAATTCTGATATTGATTTTCCAATTGTGTGCATTGTTTGAGTAGGTCTAAAGTAGTTTCTTTATTAAATTCCTTGGTTTGTTCTATTTTGCTTGATAAGGAACTATAATCTAGTCGTAAACACCTTGTGGTGTGAAGCCTTCTTAGAAATAACATTATAGTTAGTTCAAAAAAAAGAAAAATTAAAAAATTATGTCGGTGCTAAAAAAAAAAAATTATCACCAAAATTTTAAAATGGACAAAATTATTCTAATAACTACGGTCGGAGGTCCGAGGAAAAAAAAAAAAAAAAGGTAATCAATGCTTTGTTTTTATTAGTGAAAAATATCTATAAAACCATATCCATCAATCTTGGACCAAATTTTAATCCTGATGATGGTGAATCTACAGCTACATTAATTTTATTACCTACACCTTTAACTAACCAATTCCCTCTATCGTTATTTGCATTAGTTTCAGTTTTTGGTCTACCTCTTCTATCAATAATAGTAGCACCTCTTGCATAAACGCCTTCAGTTTCAACTCTTACATCTTTATTATTGTCAATAACCCAGCCAGGTTCATCTTTATTCAATACATACCAAACGGTTAATGCATCGTGAACATTTAATACTGAGTTACCAGTAACTTTTAAATTATGTTGAAACATTCCTCCCATCCAAGTATTAATCCATAATCCTAATGGTGATTTCTCTTCAACTAATGGATCAATAGCTGCTTTAAATGCTTCTTCTGATAAATCATGCTTGTGTGTAATATCTAATGGGAAAATTGTGATATTTAAAGGTTTTGGGAAATTTTTCAAATGTTCTGGTGATTGTTTTGGTAATGTGAATTCTGGTTTATCACCACTTAATGAATAAATTTGAGCTGATGCTAATGGATCTGCAAAAACGTTGAATTCTGCTAACGGAGTACAATTACCTGGTTCATTCAATGCAGCACCCATAACAATAATTTCTTTAACTCTACTAAAAGTTTCTGGATCTAACTCCGCTGCTTTGGCCAAATTTTGTAATGGACCAATTGCCGCAATTGAGACTGTGTTTGGTTCTTCATTTTTTAAAATATTCAAAATTTCCAAGTAAGATGGTTTATTTGATGGGATGAATCCACAATCTTTTGCTTCTTCCGGTATAACTTCATTCTTAAACCATTCTAATTGATTTGAAGGTGCAGTGAATTGAGGTGCTAATGAATGAATATTATTTAAACCATCTGAGCCATGAAATTCAGTGGCATCTAATTTTTGACCATCTAAACTGGTTTCCATACCGATACTAATAATTGGATTTTGATTTTTCCATGGTGTTGGTTTATGAATTTTATCTCGATGTTCTTCTTCTAATTTTAAAACATGAAATAATGATGCTGTGTTTCTTAATGAATTTGTTGTATCGCAGTTACCAAATACTAAACTAATTAATTTCAAATCAACATTTGGATGATTTAATGCCAATAGGATTGCCATCACATCATCAACACCTGGATCGGTATCAATGATTAATTTTGTTTTTGAAACTGTCATTTATGTGTTCTTGTTGTAATGTATTGGTTATTATTAAATAAATGAATAGTGAATAATGAAAAACTAAAAAAAATTGAAATTAAAACTGGCAGTTTTGAAAGTTTTTATATTCTATTGTATTGTAATAATAAATTTACCAAGCATTAAATTTTTGCTTATCGGAAAGGTGGTAGGCTGGCGTAATAACAGTTTTAAGGTCTATAGGATAAAGTGGCCCCGCGCGCGAGACATTATTAAAATTTTATATAATCATCTCCGGCAGACTCCGTCGGACTTTTTCTTGATTTAAGCATTTAATTCCAACGGTGTTGCAATGTTTTATTACTGCTTTAGTACTTTTTTGATTGATTCTGAATCACAATTTATCGGTAATGAAGAGGTAGAACTTAAACGAAGTAATCATGCTGGAACAGTTTTGAAGCTTACCAGGTACCAGTTAGGGGATTAGACATTGAGTTTTTAAAAGTTTGGGGTAAAAATGATAATAAATTGTCCTCAAATGTGGGGGTTGATAAAAACCATATAAATTTAAGGTAGTACTAGTTACTAGTAACGTTATAATACTAGTTTTCCATCTTGATATATTGCAATCAATATTAAAAATTCAGGTAGTAGTACTAGTTGTAGTATCCAGATTATAGTTAGTTTTTTCTAATGTCGAGTGAGGGGCTAAAAAATTTAGCTAGATGTTCTAAGTAATACATTATTAAATATATATAATAATAACAATTTAAAATTATACTATAGACTGGATCCTTATAATGAGTTGATGTCAAATTTTTTTTTTTTTTTTTTTTTTTTTTTTAGAATTTGCCAAATGGGCGTAAATATATTAAATTCTTACAAATTTATATAATGGAAAAATAATAGAATATTATAAAATGATAACTAATTAACCTGGTTCAATTTCTTTCTGAGATCTTACTCGTTGTTGATGGTAAAACCTATATTTGGCAAAAAAGGTTTTGGTTGAGAACATTT
>JAJLUL010000052.1:83930-120669 GCA_030564325.1 Blastobotrys capitulatus | reverse complement strand
CACAACAACAATTCAACTGCTGCTGCAACTATTGTACTTCTTCTACCTCTAACTCTTCTTCTTCTTCCTCCTCTTCATCTTCTCATTATATTTCTTATAATAATAGCACTAATCCATCTAATTTTTACTCTTCTCATTCATCACGTCGACTTTATCCAGTTGAGCTAAGAAGAAATAATTTAGTGTTTCATCGAAATAATATCGACTATAACCCTCGTGTATCATCTTTAATAAACAATAATAATACACTAGCAGCAACAAATACAAGAACTACATCACCTTGTTACGATAATTTGGCAAGTTTAAACAACCCACTCGATTGTTATCATCATCAATACAATAGAGACTCTGCATCAAATCACACTATACTAATTAATAAAAATAATAATACTAAAAGTAAACTAATTAACAACACTAAAAATACTAATTACAACAACTTTAAACCATTATTGCATAATAATTTGTATCATCCTTTTCGAATACAAAAACAACATAATTCCTCTCAATCTTTTTCTACTTCTTCATTAATTTTTGAATACCCATTAAATATTTATAACATTAACAACAAAGATAATAATTATAACAATAAAATGTCTATATCAGAAAAAGAATCAACTACAATTGCATCATCTTCATCATCATCAACCATTAATCCTGAGAATAGAAAAAATGATAAAAGAAGACCTCCAAAATTAGAATTAACAAGTAGTAATAAATCAGATAATGGATCTAATCCTCCAACTGGTATTAATAATAAAACAATTCATACTGCCAATTCAACAATTAATTATAGTGCATTAAAAACTCCACAAGAATTAGCTAATGATATTGCAATTCAATGTGTTTCACCAGGTATTCCAAATTTTATGAGTAATGAAACTAGAGATGCTGTTATTATTTCACGAACTATTGAAGCAGAACAACGACGAATTATTGCAGCAAGAGTTAATGAAACTTTAACACCATCAACACCACCAAAATTAATGAAATCTTCAAAACCAAATAGTGAGAAAAGAGAAGAATCACAATTAAAATTACCATTATCTGCATCATCAATGAAACCAACTTCTAAAAGAAAACAACCACCACCTCAATTAAAAATTACAAAAGATATGTTTTATAAAAATACTAATAATACTCAACCAATGATTAATTCAGCTCCTTTAGCAAGAGTAACAAGTCCACCAAAACATAATCAAATTTTCAATTCAAATTATATTCAAAATCAACAACATTATCACAATTCTTCTACTTCAAATAATCAAGGTATTAATAGATCAGTATCAATGCCTAGAAACATCAATACTATTAAAAATAATAATACTCCACCTCATGTTAATAAAAATTTACATCCAAATTATTATCCACAAATGAGTCGACATTATTATCAAGCAACTAATTCTAATACTAATTCACCATATAATAATACACAACAAAAGACAACTATTTTTGTTAGACAACGTGATTTGGATGATAGAGGTGCAAAAACTTCAGTTCCAACAGAAAAAACTAAACATTGGTTATTAACCACAAGTCCTCATCAAAGATCTAGATCAATTGAAGAATTAAAAATGTCTAAAGAAAATGAACAAGAAGAAGTTGTTGAAGATGATGAAGAAGATGATGGTAGAGATCCAGAGGATGCTGCATTAAGTGATGATGAAAAAGATGATCCACCAGCAGAAACTAGTTCAGCTAAAAGACAAAAATTAGATGATACTAAGCGGTATGCAACATCATCATCCTCACCAAATACTACTACTACTAATAATAATAATAACAATTCCACATTAACAGCTGAAGAAAAGAAAGAAAAATTCATGAAATTATGTTCAGAAATGTGGGATTTATTCCAAAGTTAACAATCTTTTGTTAAAGTATTGATTATTTTTTTTTTAACAATTTTATCCTATTTTTGCTATCTATTAACATGAGATCTATCTATTTGCTAACCTTTTAACGACCTTTAACTAGTCTACTATATACATGTGTACACGAAACTTCTATTAGAGAAAAAAAATTAAATAAAAAAAAAAAAAAAAAATTAAAAACAAATTTCCAATAATTTTAGTCTATTTTTGTTGTCTTGGAAGATGTAGTTTAATGTAGTTTTTTTTTTTTTGGTAATGTAGCTTCTTATAGTACTTGCCAATTACTTATTACTGCAAGTCTTTCAATTTAGATGAGAAACTACCGAAAAAATTGCAGTCATGAATGTGCAAAACAATTAATTAATTTGAATTGGAATTTCTGACAGAAACAAACATTAAAAACTGTGTTTAAAAGTATCCTGATTTGGAAATAGTATTTGAGAGTCACCAGTGCTGGTAATTCATATGCTTTTGTTTATTTATAAATATATACTGTATAATTGTATACAAATAAGTAATATCTAAAAATCGAAAGACGACTTAGGTACTCAGTATTAATTAGATCCTGAGATAATAAGATATATGGTAAATAAGTTGTACTTAATTGTGCCCAGGAAGTTTAGATTAAAACCTTTATCATTGATGGATCTTTGAGTTTAATTTAGCAAAAGAAAAAAATGATTACAGTATAATCAATGAAACATTCCCACATTTTAATACACGGTATCATTGCAAATCCATATTACATGTAACAGAATTATAGGTCTTAATTACTTTAGAAATACATGTGAATTAGCTATGAGAAGGGTGTGTATCAGATATTTGATACTGACGTTCATATTCCTGGAAATACCTCTATGATCACCATCAGCTAGCTAGCTTTAATATTATTAAAATACTATTTGGATATATACTGTATATAAAGCAAGTCGATAGCTCAGTTAAATTTCAGTATAGTGGACATGATATACTGTGGTATATCCTATAGATTAAATGTATCCATTACAATATATACACTGTATAACCACTGGTTCTTTAAATTTAAAGGTCTACCAACCTGAAACTTTTTGTAAACATGGATTCTCAGTAGGTATATGATAATACCTGGTATTATATATACTTAGTCTAAGTTGAATATTATATGTATACTTCAAGCTCTAATAAAGCCTGAGCTACAAAATAAAATTTGTTTTTATTTTTGAACCCCTTAATTCCAATCCCACATGCTTGAGTTTTACAATAAGACTAGCTTTTCATAATATCATTAAAATTAACACTGACTTCAATGAAATATCTCTTGCCAACCAATGAGCACTAATAACATTTATCTAAAATGTATGTATAGTCTCTAAATTTAATTTGACTTTTTTTGTGAGGTTGGTTGCAATGGTTAAATTTCAACCTGAGGTGTCAGATAGAATTATATTATGGAACCATCGATCATCTCTAAAACCAGTATTATGGAGCTGAAATAATATTCAATAACTAAGATCTAAGATGATCGTTTTGAAAAATTATCCTGATTAGTTCAAGTTTTGATATTATTATACAATTGTAAATTTCCTACTGATATTATACAGTGGTAATCGGATACTATAACCCCTAATTATAACTATTATATGAATAGATGGATTTATACATTATACTCTAATAATGATAGTAAAAATGGCAGATTTAAAAGTCTCTTCTAAAAAGATGGAAAACTGGTAAGATCGCGATCAAGTTAACATTTAAGAACTTACAGTAAAAACAATTCATAAATAACTTTAAATGTAAAATATTTCGACGCGTTTTTACCTTATTTTTTTCAATAAGTCTTGAAACTAATTTAAAATTCCAACCTTGGAAATAACTTAATAGTATGCACTAAGCTATTCTATTGGGTGAAAATATCATTCAGATGATAGACCCTTATGTGGGAAGGGAAGGCCAGAAAAAAAAAAAAAAAAAAAAAAAAAAAACTTCGTGATCATAGTATTTTTTTTTATTTCTACCTTTTTGACAACTACAATAAATTTTCATCTCAACCAACTTAAAGATAATTAGTATTCTTTGGCTTCAAGGATAATTTTCAAACTATTAAACCTTTGTTTTGTGAAAAAATAATATATAATATAGTCACTTTATTTACAATAATAATAATAATAAAAAATGTCGGATGAAGATGAATTAAACAACGCGCTAAAGCGGATGAATTTAGGAGATAAAACTTCAACTCCTTCAACGCCATCAAATCCTCCACAGCAACAACAACAGCCTCACCAACTAACACAAGATCACCAATATAAAACTAATGACCCACAAACACCAGATAAAATTGATCAAGGTATCAAAACTCCATTACCAATAGAAACTCCAAATAATTCATTATCTCCTATTAAACAAGAGCTCAAAACACCACCAAATAAAATTATTGATAATACCAATGAAACTACTACTACTTCAGAAAAAAGTTTTTTTGAACAAGATGATTTATTAGAATTTACAAAATTATTTAATTCAAAATTATCGATAGCACCAGCAACATCAATAAAAGAACAGTTGTTAGTAGTTTTATCACCCATGTCATATGATCATGTGTTTAGTAGATCATGGGTTCCAAAAAGGGACATCAATACGATCGTTGAAAGACCAGAAAGAGTTAAAGCATGTAGTTTAGGTATTGGAGCAGCAATGAATAATTTCCCAGGTTTAATTCAATTAATTAGTAGTATCAAAAGATCAAAATTAACTAGTTCTCATGTATCAAAAGTTCATACAGAAACATGGGGTGAAAGATTATATCAATTATGTGAAGAAAGTACAAATAAATTAGCAAGAAGACAATTAGAAGTACCAGAAGATTGGCATTATGGTGATATTTATTTATGTAAAGGAACTATTAATGCATTAGAAGGTAATTTGGGTGCAATTGAACAAACAATTGATGCATTATTTGATAATAATCAACCAGATAAGGCATTTGTTTGCTTAAGACCACCAGGACATCATTCACATCCTTGTGAACCATCAGGATTTTGTTTAATTAACAATGTACACGTTAGTATACAATATGCAAGTGAACATTATGGTATTACACATGCAATTATTTTAGATTTTGATTTACATCATGGTGATGGATCTCAAGATATTACATTTGAATTGAATTTTGATAAACAAGAAGGACCAAAAATTGGTTATTTTAGTTTACATGATATTAATAGTTTCCCAACAGAAAAAGGTTATGCAAGTATGGAAAATGTTAAAAATGCATCAATTTGTTTAATGGCTCATGATATGGCAATTTGGAATGTTCATTTAGAAAATTATCAAACAGAAGAAGAATTTGATAAACAATATCTTAATAAATATTCTATTTTATTTGAAAAAGCAAGAGAATTTTTAAATCAAATGCCATCAGGTTCTAAACCAATGATTTTTTTAAGTTCAGGATTTGATGCAAGTGAATTTGAAATGCAAACAATGCAAAGACATGGTGTTAAAGTACCAACAAAATTTTATAATATTTTCACAAGAGATTCTTTAAATTTAGCAAAAGATTTTGATAATTGTAAAGTTTTATCATTATTAGAAGGTGGATATAGTGATGCAGCTTTATCTACAGGTGTTTATTCTCATTTATCAGGATTAGTTGATACACCTTATAAACAAATTGATTCATGGATTGCAAAAGAATTTGAAAGAGGTTGTAAAGCAAGATTTCCAATTGGAGCAGCAGGTACTTGGGTTACTGAAGGTATTTTATTAGGTAGAACATTATGGCCAAAACCAATTAAAAAAAATGCCGCCGCATATACTAGTACACCTGCTTCAACGCCACATGCATCACATTCAGCAGATTCTTCATTATTAGCAACAACTGGTAAATTTTTAAATGATAATGGTAAACAAAATAATATAGATATTTTGGCAACACCATCAAGAGTATTAAGAGATCGAACAAAAATACAATCAAAAAGATTTCCTTAAAAATAATATTTAAATTAATACTATTATATTATATGCAACAAGTTTTTTTTTTCTAAAAATAATAAATACAAAATAATGCTAAAAAGGTCTTTTCTTTTCTTTTACAATAAAGTATCACCTAATGCACATTTAACTAATGAAATACCTGAATTAATGGTATCAGCAATTTGTTTTTCATTTTCACCCAAATGAGGATTACATTCAACCAAATCCATTGCAACAATATTACCAGTTTCACTAATAGCTTCACATAAATAACAAGCTTCTCTCCAAGTTAAACCACCTCTAACTGGAGTACCAGTAGCTGGTGCATAAGTTGGATCAACAGCATCAACATCAAATGATAAATGAATTGGTCTAGTCATACCTGGATTAACTTTTTCTAATGCCATTTCAACAACTTTTGCAATACCATATTTATCAACATGATGCATTGAAAATGCTGTAATATTATTTTCTTTAATAAATTTCTTTTCAAATGGATCAACATCTCTTAAACCAATGTAAGCAATTCTACTTGGATCTAAACAATGAGGAACCCAACCAAAAACTTCTTCACCTTGTGTATTATATTCTGGTTCATCAATTCCCATAACAAATGAAACTGGACAACCATGTAAATTACCTGATTCAGTAGCTTGTGGAGTATTTAAATCAGCATGTGCATCAATCCATAATAAACAAGCATCTGGGTGAACTGCTTGAACACCAGAAACTGTACCAATAGCAATAGAATGATCACCACCAATTGTTAATGGTAAAGTTTTATTTTCACCAGCAGATTTAACTGCTTCATAAACTTTTTTAGTTGATTCACTAACAAATTTTGGTCGTTTCATATTACCAATATTTGGATCTTCAGCTGGTTCTTGGAATTCTAATCCATTATAACTAGTTTCCCATCCTAATGATTCAACAGTTTTTTGTAATCCAAAATTTAATAACATTTCTGGACCATCATCAACACCACCTTTACCTTGACCTCCTGAAAATGGAGCACCAATAATAGTACATTTCTTTTCTTTTAAAAATTTCAAATCACTCATTTTGTATTTGGGGGTTAGTAGTAACTTAGCGTTTAATAAATTTATAATTAATTTAATAAAGAGAAAGAAAAGAAGAATTTTTTTTTTTTGGGGGAATTTGGGGTTATATTTATATTTTTCTTATTGATACTATTTATTATTAAAAATTTAAGGGTATTTCCAATAGTTTCAATAGTTTTATAATAGATTTCAGAATATTCCTCGGGATATTTGTGAATTTTTGGATAACTTTTTTTTTTTTTCTTGTCATTTCCTCGATCCATTAAGTGCAGGTGATGGAGAGATGAGATAAGCGCATCAGAAATTATTAATGACGCGCTGTACAAGTGTATACGTAATTATTTTAGATTTAAATTAGGGTCCTTTAAGTGGGCTTAAAGGGTATATTGCCCGGAGGAAAGGCGGTGAGTTGCCGTTTCAGAACTCGGCGTAGATTTCCATTTTAAATGGAAATTCTCAGCGAAGTAGTAGTAAAGTACTTCGTTTTCTATCATTCTATAGACTTGAAGCAACTTTTTAAGGTTCTATAAGATCAGTAATAGAATTGAAGTTCCGAACTATTGGGATAATTATGAATGTAATTAATCTAATATTAATAATTCAAATAATTGTTACATTAGAATCATGATGTGCCTATCATACTTAAAAGTCTCTTAAAAGGCTACTATTACCGACGTTAATCTAATTACTTAACCTATTATATATTGTATAGTATATCATAGGGGCTTTAATAAAACAATTTAGACAGTACCACAAGAGTGTTCTTCGTTATGAATAGCACTTAGGGGGTATACTATCCTCTCCACACTATTAATGCATTATAGCTCGAGATCTAGAGCTGTAGCTAATATTTATATCCTAAATGTAATCTTTCAAGCATTCGTTTCTTTGAATTCATTTAGTTCAAGTAAACATTGTTATACATTGGTTGGTACTTCGCATTTACATTAATCAATTGAGAGGGGTAATATTTGACCATCCACAGTGTTCGGAGGATCCCAGGAGTAACAATTGTATTGATAATCTGATTCTTCTCAAAATAAGAATATAATAAAGAATGCTACATTGAAAAGTTTGGCTCTAATTGAAACTCTATAATGTTTATATACTGTTCTAGGCGTGATTTCTTTTGCGTATAGTAGCATCAATTGTATCAATGTCAAGATTTTATTGAGCCGCACAAGCATTTGACAAAAATATATATCAACATCAAATAAATTCGAGCTAAATAAACTTTATCAACACATCAATTGGAAACAATTACAAATTATCGAAAAAAATAAATAATTATCATTAAGAAAAAAAAATTAGTTGAACATTAATAATACATAAACAATAATAAAAGGAGAATATATAAAACCGATTCTCTTTTTACACCTGACATCTAAACCCCATTAAACAGTGGTTTTAACTTCAAAAAATCTTTTTAAATAATAAATTTGGAATGCACTGTTAGCAAAAACCATTAAAATTTGGAACATTGACCACCATTTAACACGTGCATTAGTAGATTCAGCAGTATTTCGATGAACTCGTTCTCTAATAACAGTATAAGCTTGTTCATTTTTAATATCTTGAACTAATTTTCCTAAATTTTTAACTTCATAATCTAATGAATCTGGTGCAACATTTTCAGTATCAATATAAACTACACCATGAATATGAAATGTAACATCTTTTGTAGCAATTCCACTAAATTCATTTGAAAAACAATATTCATATTTACCTGGGAATTGAATATCAACTTGAGCATCACCATTTTTAACTCTTGATAATGTATAAATTCTATTACCATTTGGATCATTAATCCAAAAATCGACTTCCATTTGATCAGCTGAACTTGGATCTCGGTTACCTACTTGAAATGAAACTGCCAATTCATCACCTTTTTTCATATCTTCAAAGAAACATGATTTGGCCCATGGCATTAATAATGCATTGTGTGCTGATACATATGTTAATAATGATAAAAATGTGGTAATAAATAGTGTAGATAAATGCATTGTTATCTTTCTCTTATTTGTGTATATTAATGTCTAATGGTTAATAATTAATGTGCTGGCAATTTTTTTTTTTTTTTTTCAAAAAAATTTGGACACGCGTTCGCTTTTTTTGATTTTCGCTATGGTAATAATTCTTTTCCCCTGTGAAAATGTTCAAGCATGATTAAGATCTTTAAGCTTTGAAAAATTTCTCCCAATATGATTTTAGCTTATTATAACATTGTAATCAAGCCGGGTAACAGTGTGTCTTTTTTTAAAATAAACTGATACATTAAATTTCAGAAATTCTGATGGATGCATCAAGACAAATTACTGGTGATCATTATAAAAGTTAAACCACAATTCAAGAATGTTTAAAGTACAAGATTTAGGAGAATCAAGACCTTTTAGACCTAATAAATCAAGACTAACAACAGCACAAAAAAAGGCATTGGCATATTTCGGGGCCTTGTTTTTGATTGGTGCAATGATTATTTGGATTACAAGATATAATCAATCTCCAAACGAAGAAGATAAAGTGTATAAATTACGAGTACCTAATCAGGAATAACTTTGAATTTAAGAGATTCAAAATAAATTATGAATTCAATAAGAATATTATAAAATAGATTACAAATATAAGCATATTAAGAAATAATTTAATAATGAACTTCTTGTCATTTTTTTTTTAAACCACCATAATTTCTCACAAATTATGTTTATTAATTTTTATTTTTTTTTTTTTTTGGGCTATCTTGATTAATAAGATATAATTTTTTATTTTTTTTTTAATCGAGTAAGGTATGATCTACGTTGTTTTTTTGGATATGAAAATCAAAAAAATCATTCTTAATCGAAATCTTTTTTTTCTAAACAGTTTTTTTAATTTTTTTTTTGGTTAATAATTTAATAATAGAAAAATTTTTATTAGTCGTTAAAACAATAAATCGTTAAAAAATTATTACATTTTCTTTTCTTTTTCAAAAAAAAAGGTAAGCTAACTTTTTAATGAGTTTATTTTCTTCGGAAAGAAGAACCTTCACTCAATTTAGCTTTACCACCGGTTGGTTGACACAAAACAGTTGAACATGAACCACAGGTGACAACGGTTTGAGCATGTGAGAAGATGGTGGTGATGTTTAAACAACCTGGACACTTGACGTCCAAGAAGAAAGATCGTGGTGAAGCGACTAATTGCTTCAACTTGTGTTTCTTTGCTTCAGCTTGAGCAGATGGGTGAAGTAAATCTTGAGCTAAAACCTATTCAAAATTGTTAGTAAATAATTTCTTTAATTATGTATGGTAAAAAGTTTTTATTGATGAATATGTTGAATATTGATTGAGAATTTGAATATATTAGCCTAAATTTAGATTTTTGAGCTTTACCAATGTATATTTTACTTGAATACTTTTGTTCAATGTTGTTATTCTTTAGTACGGTTTGTCGAGAATTTAACCACTTTATTCAAAAATGATATAGTCGATTGAAAATATTACTTCAGCATACTCATAAATTATGTCTTCTCTTTTGAACTTTTATTATCAACTGTTGGTCTTCAAAAATTTTGTCTACGTACTAATGTAGTTCAAATTATCAATTTTTTCGTAAGTCCTTTAATTCAACATAAATCAGTCGTTCATTATCAATAACCCATCAATATCATTATATTCGCCAATACTCTTTTACCATTTATTCATTAACTATCCAAACATACCATGTTGTTTCTTTATTTTATGTAACCCAACGTTCACGTCGTCAAAGTGTAGTAATGAAAAAAGAAGGGAAAATTTTATTATATGAGAGTGTAGGTGAAAAAATTCTCGCCTCCGATGATAGAGCTTCTGGCTACCCGCTATTTTTCCAAGGCAGCACACAATATTCTTTTAAGCCTTACCATTATTTTTACAGGGCCGCGCCACTTTTTTCTTTTCTTATTTCAAAAAGAATTCCTTAAAAAAAAATTTTCATTTTTCTTAGAGGTTCCGATTATTAGTGCATAAACCGTCGGATGCCTGTTGTATTGGGATAATTAGTTCAAGCTGTTAAATCAGTGTTGGGTGCCACAGTAACGTTAATTTTTCAAAAATAATTTTTTTAGCACAAAGATACAAACTCTTTTAGATCTTTTTTTTTCTTTGAATATCGCGTGCGCATATTTTTAAGTTTAGACATGCTTAAGTATTGTACGCACGTGGTTTTATTAGGGTACTACTTCCAAATTAGGATTGATTAGGGTTTTTTACATTTCACTATCACAGCTTGAATAAATTTCAAAATTAGGAAAGTGAGTTCCTTAATAATTTTTTTGAGTTTAGCCAGAACGCCACCCATGAGGCTCATAACTTGTAACGCCTGCTTTAGTAAGGGATCTCTCTTCGACTACTGTTACTAGTGATTTACTAGTATCCAGCTTATTGTGTCGCATATCAGATTAAATATTGGACAGATAAGATAATGATAAATATTTGGTTGATTATATTGAACTCAGTTAACTTTTAACAGGAATGATAGGCTTTGGGGTACATATAATTCACAAAGTTATGCCAATTAAAAGTTCAACCTAACTGGGCTTTATATAATTGCAGGTTTATTAAAATCATAATACCAAGTGCTAACCATTTCTATCTAAATTTGTACTATAGCTTCTATATATTTCGAAATATAACTTTCATCAATCAACTAATTTAAATTTTCAAAACTGTCTAACTATATCTACTGTATATCCAATTACCAGCTACATATTTAATCTTTGTAAGGGACGACTTTATGATAAAATGCATCATTTGAAGCCACGCGTATTTGATCGCGTGTGATCCGCGGTTAAACCATCGTCGTCATGCATCTCATTGTATAAATTATTTATTCAGAATCGTAAATTCCTCTAAATACACTTTGAATTAGTTATTTTTGGTGGCTTAATTTAGGGTGTACCAGCAGAAGGGTCCCTTAAAGTTCAATTCAATATTTATGGTAGACCCTTGTAAAAATTATTAGACTACTATCAATTTAGAAAATATTGAATATTACTTTAGCTCTAGCTTGATAGCAAGTTTAACGCTTTGAGTGATTGCTATCAAGCAAGAAATACATATGTTTATAAGTTTTTTAGTTTGCGAATCTAGAGCAATTGCATGTGTTTAAATTGATTTATGTAAGTTCAAATATAGGTTTCTACTATAATTGGCCTTATAAATTAATTAATATAGGTTATATAATAACATAAGATGCATTATAATATAATCAAAAGTATGACATTTAGCCCTCTATGTTGACGCACAATGTGTATCATGAGATCTATAATTATAAACATTAGCTATTTATCATTTTAGATTAATAGTACTATTGGATGTATAAAGCTGAACAGTAATTAAAATCATTAATTGCAAATATTAGTACAAGTTGTACGGATTTTTGTACGTTTCTATCAGATTATCATTACATTAACAATTTTCCCAACTATAAACCATTATTAGAACCTTTAAATATATAAGATTCTCATTATTTGACAGAAAATATCCTATGCAAACCTAAAAGTTGTAAATATGACTACAAATAAAAAGAGAAAAATCAGTTGATTTTAATCATAGTATTTAAATTTATTTATCATGATTCATAAAACTTGCGTATAGAATCAACCATAAAAAATATGTTCATGTCCATACCATTTAAATTCAGTATAGTATTATATAAAAATTCTGTCCAATTAGTCAAAAAGTTGTTTCGCAAGGTAATGTTGATGTTGGTGGTCAAGTTGCCCGTCAAGTATTAATTAAAAATACTCAGTGCTTTGCGGGCAAATTTCTTTCTATCCCGCTATCAGTTTATGACCTGAGATTTGAGTCAAAAGTTTCTCCACCCTTAATTTTTTTTTTCACCTGTTTAACTGAATCTGAGTCAAGATTTGACCTTTTTTTTATTGAGTCAAACTTGATAGATAGAAAACAGTTGATTTTGAAAGATTAAATATAAGTTGTTTTAAGCTAGATATATAATTATAGTGGTAAATAAATAAGCTGATTAACTCAATGATCAGATTTTCGCAATATTTTAAAAATATATAGCAATTGGTAAAATCTGAGAGTAATAGGGTACTTTAAAATCCTTAGGATCTGCAATACTAAAGATGTTCATTGTCAATGTTATTGCCAATTTTTTGGTTTTTTCTTATCCCGCCGCACTCTTGTGCAATCAACAGGATTTTTAAGCTTGAGAAAATATATAATTAAAAGATTGGCAGTTTAAATTTTGCAGGTAAACAAGTTGATTTTGTACTCAGTTATATGCAAAATTTACTCTGGACATAATAACCCATTAGTAAAGCTTGAGCGAAGCACATAGTTTAAGGTTACTTCTGAAACCAATACCTGCAAGATAGGATTGCGAGGCTTATAAAATTTCTATATTTGTTTTAACATCCGAATCATATTAATAATTTAAAAATTTAACTGTAGGATATAATATTTTTTGTTGAAACGATAATATTATAGAAGAATATTATTTATAAGTTTTCAATACTACAAAGTACCTGGTACCTGGTAGCGATATTTCTGATTAGTTTGTTTACACTTAAATTATCATATTCCATTGCTATGTTTTTAAAAATATTATCAACTCTACATGTTGGTTAAAATCAGCACTAAGTTATATATAGTGCATTATTTGGCCGAACAGCATAAACTAAAGCTGCCTCTGTATAATTATAATTAAATGCCAAATATATATCCCGGTATTTAGTATATATACTTATTTTAAGAATCTTTTAAGAATTCTTTAATAATTAGATCTCTTAACTGATTGAAAATCTAATTTGATGAGTTTTGGAAGTAGACTTATTGATTAAGGTTACTAAGCTATTAAATTATATGTTCCTATTTTTAGTCATTATATTATATATAATTAAGAAAATAAGAATATTGTTTGTAATAGTTTTGGTTATATCATGTCAATTGAAAAAATTTTCAAAACAAATCAATCAAGCCATCTGATTTTTTTTTCTGTTCTTTTCACATGTACAATGTGAATTACAATAACCAGGGTTCAGATCGTATAAGAAAAGAACTTTCTAGCTCTGAAAATTTCTTCAAAAAACACGTCCAGGGTAGGGTGATAAATTGAGACAGATGAAAAAAAAAAATCGATACTGATGTCTTACAAAAGAAAAAGATTTCTCAAACCCGGCAGCGGTAACCCGAATTTAAGCTTTTTCAAGCTGTTGTAAGAAAAAAACAAAAAAGGCGGTTTGTATTTTAGCGTGCTTGAAATTTGCGTGATCGCGCTAATAAAGCATTGTTAAAATTTCGGGGAACTACAAGTTAATTAAATAGTTTTTCAAACTTATAAATTATTAATACTCAGTAATATTGTTAAAATCTGAAAGCAAATTCTTTTAAAAAAGAATGTAATAGTATTAAACGCTATTTTTTCGGTTTAATTATAAATATCTTTAAATTTCCTTATATTAATGACATTTTTTTTTCTCTTTTTTCTTAATCTTTTTTTAATTTAATAGTTTTTATAGTCATAATAATCATAATATTTATTTATTAACATTCTTCAATAAATAATTAAACCAAAAAAAATGAATGATCATTTACAAAATCATGGTTTAGATGATTCTACAACCACTCAAACTCATCCATCAAATAATAATAATAATGATGTTGTTGAAATCATTGAAACTACACCTCAACTTGATAAAGTTGTATCACATTTATCTTCATATTCTCACAATTCTCATCATCATCATAGTTATCATCACAATTCTCATATCAGTTCATTACCTGAAAGATGGGCTGGTGATCCAAACTTAAATACAATTAAATCACAACCAGCTTCTCCAATGGAACAAATGCATTTAGAAAATGGTGAAAGTTTATTTCCTGAAACTTATCCAGAAGGTGGATTTATGGCTTGGAGAGTAGTTTTAGGTAGTTTTTTAGGATTAACTGCAGTATTTGGAATTGTTAATGGCGTTGGTGCAATTCAAGCATATGTTGAATCAAATCAATTAAGTCATTTACCAAGTTCACAAGTTGGCTGGATTTTTTCAGTATTTTTATTTTTAATGTTTTTTGTTTCAATTCAAGTTGGTCCAATTTTTGATGCAGTTGGTCCTTATCATTTAATTATCACTGGTACTATTTTACATGTTACATGTTTAATGTTAACAAGTTTATGTACAGAATTTTATCAATTTTTATTAGCATTTGGTTTTGGATGTGGAATTGGATTATCATTAATGTTTACACCATTTGTTGCAGTTGTTGGTCATTGGTTTAATTTAAATCGTGGTGCAGCAACTGGATTATCAACAGCTGGTGGATCAGTTGGAGGTATTTTTATTCCATTAATGTTAAGACAATTATATGATAAAGTTGGTTTTGGTTGGGCAATTAGAATTTTGGCATTTATTTCATTAGCATGTTTAGTTTCTGGTACTATTTTAATTAAACCAAGATTAGATAGAAAACCTTTACAATTTAAAGCATCTGAATTATTGGATTTAAGAGCGTTAAAAGATAGAAGATTTTTATATTTAACAATTGCAACAGTTTTAGTTGAAATTTCTTTATTAACTGGTATGACTTATATGGTATCATATTGTGTTGCTAGTGGTATGGAACAATCAAGTGCATATTTGATTTTAACTTTAGTTAATGTTGCTGGTGTACCAGGTAGATATATTGCAGGTATTGTTGCAGATAGATTGGGAAGATTTAATACTTTTATTGCATCAACTATTATGGCATCAATTGTTATTTTTGGTTTATGGTTACCAGTTGGTCATATTTATGGTGTTATGATTGCATTTTCTTTATTATATGGTTTTAGTACCGCAACTGTTATGGGTATTGTTCCATGTTGTATTGGACAAATTTGTAGAACTGAAGAATATGGTCAAAGATATGGTAGTGTTTATTTTTTGGCATCATTTGGTGTTTTAATTGGTATTCCAATTTCTGGTTTATTAATTAAAGGTGATAATTATGATGGTTTAGTTGCATTCGCTGGTGCTTTATATACTTTAACTGCTATTTTTTCATTATTAGCTAGACACGCTGCAGTTGGGTTTAAATTATGCAAATATTAAAAAAAAAGTATTATCAAAGCATGTATAGTGATTATTTATTTATTTATTTCTTTTTTGTAACGACCTTTATTAATTAATGATTTTTTTACACAAGTTGTATATTTTTTTTTTGTTTAGCTGTAGTTTAATGTTTTTGATAATCTATAGTATTATAATCCGGATGTTTTATTCAGTTTTTGATGGATAGTCATCGTATCATGTGTTATATCGCGTTTGTTAGATGGGCTGTCGTATAGTTAACTGTACCAACAGCTAGCTACTTAAAAGTGCTTATAACCTATGCTATGCTTTAAGTTCTAAGCTGGTATTAATTGGAAAAAAATATAAATAGATCTGCATTAATTATGTCTTTAATTGTTCTTGTTGCCTGGTAATTTTTTGAAAGCCGCGATGAGTTTAAAATTGCCATTTGCTGCTCCATTGGCATCCATCCATCTCTATTAATACCGGTATTTCTTTCAAGCAGGCGGTGCTTGCGCACGCATAATATTAACAACGCTTAAACGAAATAACCTTCAAGGTAAGCTTCTAGATCTGATCGATCGATCTACGCCGGTAAAAAAAAAAAGCTTAAAAAAAAGAGCCGCGCAATTATCGTACGTTCGCTGAGAGTTGCAACATCAAACTCTTTACACCTGCTTGAACCCATTTTAGTACCAACACCACTCACTCCATTGATAAAACTTCTTCATCTGATAAGTTTTTTTTTTTTTGAATCAAAAGAGAAAAAAAAAAATTCTTAATATTAATAAGACCTTTCAAGCCCTATGGTCTGACTTATTGCATTAACCGAGTCACTCTTCATATTAAACCTAATTAAGAAATTTTCCTGTATGTTTTAATTATATTTATTACAAGCTATAATAATTAATTTACTGGCCTCTTAGAAATTCCACACACATGAAAAAAAAGTTTTGAAAATATTTCAAAGTCGTGCCGCAAATGTACTCTTTCTTAGGAGCATGTAGAAGCCCGGATATTCCAGGATAATTAAACTATGTATTTAAACAATTACTTCTCCGCCTTTTTCTTATGTTTTTTTTATTTTTATTTTTATTTTTATTTTTATCTTTATTTTATGTTTCTTTGAAATTTAAATAACTAAAACAATATATAACAAAAATGAATGATAATCAAGGAAATCATGGTTTAGAATCAACAATTGAAACGACTCCACAATTAGATAAAGTTGTATCACAATTATCAAATTATTCTCGTAAAAATAATGATGAAGGTAATACAAGTTCATTAAATAATAACAGATGGAATAAAAATGAAAATTTCGAATCAATTACAGAACCACAATTAGAACAAATGAAATTAGAAGATGGTCAAAGTTTATTTATTGAAAGTTATCCAGAAGGTGGTTGGGAAGCTTGGAGAGTAGTTTTAGGTAGTTTTATTGCATTAACAGCAACTTTTGGATTAGTTAATGCAGTTGGTGCAATTCAAGCATATATTGAATCAAATCAATTAAAAGATTTATCATCATCACAAGTTAGTTGGATTTTTTCAGTATTAATTTTTTTAGAATTTTTTGTTTCAATTCAAGTAGGACCAATTTTTGATGCAGTTGGACCATATCATTTAATTATAATTGGTGGTACTATTCATGTTTTTAGTTTAATGATGGCAAGTTTATGTACTGAATTTTATCAATTTTTATTAGCATTTGGTTTTGGATGTGGTATTGGATTATCATTAATGTTTACACCATTTGTTGCAGTTATTGGTCATTGGTTTGAATTAAGAAGAGGTTCAGCTACTGGATTAGCAACAATTGGTGGTTCATTAGGTGGAATTATTTTCCCAATTATGTTAAGAAAATTATATACACAAGTTGGTTTCCCATGGGCTATTAGAATTTTAGGATTTATTTCAATGGCTTGTTTAATGGTTGGTACTGCATTAATTAAACCAAGATTACAAAGAAAGAAATTAGAAATGAATCCAATTAAATTAATTGATTTAAAAGCATTAAAGGATAGAAGATTTTTACATTTAGCAATTGCAGTTGTTTTAGTTGAAATTTCTTTAACAGCTGGTATGACTTTTATTGCAAGTTATTGTATTGCAAATGGTATGTCACAAAATAATGCTTATTTGATTTTAACTTTGGTTAATGTTGCTGGTATTCCTGGTAGATATGTTGCTGGTTTAACTGCTGATAGATATGGAAGATTTAATACTTTTATTGCATCGTGCGTTTTAACATCAGTTGCAACTTTTGCAATGTGGTTACCATTTGGTGAACATTTACCAGTTATGATCTGTTTTGCATTATTATATGGATTTTCAACTGGTACTGTTCAATCTACTACTCCAGTTGCTATTGGACAAATTTGTAGAATTGAAGATTATGGTAAAAGATTTGGTGCAGTTTATTTTTTGGCATCATTTGGTTGTTTAGTTGGTATTCCAATTTCAGGTTTATTAATTAAAGGTGATAATTATAATGGGTTAGTTGGATTTTGTGGTGCTTTATACATTGCTACTACTATATTTTTAATTCTATCAAGACATGCAGCTGTTGGGTTTAAATTGTGTAAATTTTAAATACCCTAGGCTAAGCTATTGAATTTGCATTGGTTAAGTTGTCCAAAACAATTTTTTTTTACACGGGAAATTTATCGGTCGATGTAAAAATAAAAGTCGGCCAAAAAAAAAAAATTATTTTTTGAAAATTTACAATTCATGTTCAAACATGACGGCCAACGTCGCCCGAACTTGCGGCTTCCGATCGGATTTGCAAAAAATAAAAGTTTTTTTTTTCTTGTCTTTTTTTGACTCCTCATTTTATGCAATGCATTATACTTTAAATGGCAAATTGATGCATACTATTTATTAACATTTATCCACTCTTTTCACCGAAATAATTTTACCTGGTACTTTTTTAAATAGCTGACAATCAAGTATATTATGTAACTGTATTTAAAATAGCATATCAAAGTACTAACCAAAAAAAATTTGTATAGTTTAGTGTAGTAAAGCGTGTTAGAATATTAGAAAATGAGCTGATAATTATTTTCAATTAAAGTTAAAATAAAAATAATTATAGAAATATTATAGGTACTAACTAACCTGCGATCGTTACATATAGTGCTGTACTATAGAAAATTGTTTTGATCCCAACTCAGCTAAGAAACAATACATTCATGCTGAACTGACAATCCCAACCTCCAACATCTGGATATTTGTTTCGATATTTCTTTACGATTTGAGAAACACAGCCAAGATTTCCGAATCGAGGTACCATTACAAGAAAAATATTTTTTTTTTACTTGATTTCTAAGCCATATGAAATTAAATAAATAATAAACCAGGAAGCTTGTAAAGTATCTCTAATTTTAGTAGATCCTTTATATTGGATATTTTGCAAAGAATTTCTTTTATTTTTTTATTACATGACACGAGTAACTCGCGGTTACCTATAAATAGCCCTATAGAAATAATTAAATTAATACTATAGCACTTTTTTTTTAAAAAAAAAAAACTTGGCCAGCCGCAGGTTGAGGTGAGGTTGAATTGTTAGTCATGACATGAAAAAGCAACCCATTAAATCACACAATCTCAATGTCAATCCAGCAAATCAACTTCAATAATAAATTCCCAACTGATAGGATTATTATTTTTTTTTTTTGATATAGGTGGCATCACTTCGGCTAATATATACTCTATACAAAAAAAAAAAAAAAATAAGGCGATTGCAATTTTAAGAAAATTTTTTTTCTACGATATGTATATAAAATTTTTCAAGATCAAAAAAACAACTATGTAAATTCAGTCATCCCTTCTTCCTTCTGAAACCTAAATTATATAAAAAAGGGTCTGCTTCTCGATTTTATTCTTAATACTGATTCTTTTTTAATCATATCATTTTTTCTTCAATCAATTACTTAATTATATATAATGATTGAACCTCCACTAGAAGAAGCATTACACGCTACTGATTATACTAATACTACTACTAACAACAATAATAATGATAATAATGATAATAAAATAGAATTTGATTTAAATGATAAAGAAAAAAAATTAGAATCTTCACCTGCAATAGAAACAACAAGAATTCATAGTGAAGAATTTTCAGATTCAAGTAATGATGTTAGATTTTTATATACAGATGATGAAGAATATCCTGAAGGAGGATTACAAGCATGGTTAGTTGTATTAGGATCTTTTTTTGGTCTTATTACAGTTTTTGGAATTGCTAATGGGATGGGTGCAATTCAAGCATATGTTGAACAAAATCAATTAAAAGATAAAACATCATCACAAGTTGGTTGGATTTTTTCAATGAATGTTTTTATTAATTTTGCATTATCAATTCAAAGTGGTCCATTATTTGATGCATTTGGTCCATATTATTTATTAATTTTTGGTACAATTATTCATGTTACTTGTTTAGCATTATTAAGTTTATGTAAAGAATATTATCAATTTATTTTATGTTTTGGAGTTGGTAGTGGTATTGGAATGTCAATGTTATTTGTACCATTAGTTGCAGTTGTTGGTCATTGGTTTAAATTAAAAAGAGGTGTTGCAACTGGATTAGCAACTGCTGGTGGTTCAGCTGGTGGGATTATTTATCCATTAATGTTAAGAAATTTATATGATAAAGTTGGCTTTGGTTGGGCAATTAGAATCCTAGCATTATTTGTTTTATGTTGTTTAATTTTATCAATTTTATTAATTAAACCAAGATTACCAAAGAAAAAAGTTTCTATGAATCCTATTAAATTAATTGATTTAAAATCTTTATTAGATTTGAAATTTTTATTTTTAACTTTAGGAGTTGTATTTTTAGAAATTTCTTTAGTTAGTGGAATGACTTATATTCCATCTTATTGTATTGCTAATGGAATGTCACAATCAAAATCTTATTTAATTCTAACAATTATTAATATTGCAGGTTTACCAGGAAGATATTTATCTGGTTTAGCATCTGATAAATTAGGAGGGTTTAATACATTTATTGTATCAACATTAGTTGCAAGCATATTTATCTTTGTTTTATGGTTACCATTTGGTCATAATGAAGGTCCAATGATTGCATTTGCAGTAATTTATGGGATTAGTACTGCAACTGTTATGGGTTGTACACCATTTTGTTGTTCAATGGTTTGTAAAATTGAAGATTATGGTAAAAGATTTGGTACTTGTTATTTTGTTACAGCATTTGGGGTTTTAGTTGGTGTCCCATTATCAGGATTATGTGTTAAAGGAGATGATTATACTGGATTGGTTATTTATGCAGGAGTTTTCTATTTAATATCAATGTTTTTTTTAATTATTAGTAGATATTTTGCAATTGGTATGAAAATTTGGTGTAAATTCTAGAAGAATTTTTTATTATTTATTTATTTTTTAATATATTTAATCATTGTATTTAAACATTCTTGTATTTCTTTTTCATTTTGATTTGTTTTAATTGGGTGATCAAATAATTGTTCATGAACTTGATTAGCAAAATGCATATAATGATCTTCTTGATTTAAAATATTTGCTAAAGCAGGTATAAATTGTTGAATTTTATTCAATGGGGTATTAAAAAGTATTAACATATTTTTAACAATATTTGCCAATTCAACTTGACTTTTACCATCAACTTTATCTAATTGTAATCTATAATATTCTTGTGGTCCACTTGGTATCATATCTTGAGTTATTGGTTGATCAGTACCTTGAACAGTTAATAATTGTCTGGATAATAATTCTACTTGAGATTCTAAATCCATAATTTTGGCATTCATGGTATCTTTAATTTTTGAATCATTTTTTAATTGTTTTTTTATCTTTTTTAATTCTTTCATTATTTTATTGTCATATTTAGTAGCATTAGCAGGGGGTTGCTGTTGAGTTGGTTTTAAGATATCATTGAATGTTGAATAACTTGCTTTTCTTGTTGAATCAGAAGATAATAATGGTGGTGATGCAAACCTTGTTTTTGGTATTGTTAAACTTTTACGTTGATGTTGTCGAAATTTATCAGCAGTTTCTTGTGGTAATAATCCACTATATAATCTTGTAAAAGGATCATCAACATCAAATAATGAATCATCACCATCTTGTTCATCATCAAATACTGTTAGTAATGATGGTGGTAAATCATCTTTAACAACATGTGTGGTAGTAGTTTCATCTTTTATAACATGGGTGGTGGTAGTATCATCTTTATTATCATTTAATGTATTCTCGTTATCCACCATTTACACTAAAGATAATGCTTTTGAGTTGGAATGATAGCGAATTAATGATTGGTAGTATGCTAACTTTTTTTATGTAAAAAAGAAAGAGCGTGTATTGTTAATCTTATAATTTAATGTCTGTTGATAGAATAAACAGATTTTTTGGTGATTGGGAATTTACCAAGTCAAGTATGAGTATGATTGTGGAGAGAGAGCGGATGTTGGTGTTGAATTTTTTTTTTTTTACATCACCAAAAAAAATTTAAATTAATTAATTTTTTCACACCACATTTTTTTAATTTTTTTTCTTCTCCAGTTATCATAATATATTACTAATGTTTGGAAGATTTAGATTGACAGGAGCTAATTTAGAAATCTTTCGATTTGCATTTTATGTATCTTTTCCTATTGGGGTTATGATTTATGTTGGTACAGATACACATCAAAGATTAAATATTCCAAATTTTTGGCCTGATCCAGAACGATTAAATAGACCACCAACAGATCCAGTTGAAATTAAAGCAGAATTAGAAAGAATGAGATTAGAAAGAATTGCAAAACGACAAAGATTAGAAGAAAAAGCTAAATTATTAGGTGTTGAAGCACCAAAAGAAGACTTGGATAGTGAGTCATCACCAAGTAATACTAACAATTAAAATTATTAAAAAAAAAAAAAAATATTTATAGAAACTCTCAACTAACTATACATGATGTTTTTTCCCACCAGCCTTGTACATATATTTATATTTATAATAAACTTTTTTAAAAATTAATGAAAATTGTTATTTGGAAAACATGAATTTATTTACTATGAAAAAATATAAAAGAATTAACATTAAAAAGAAATAAGAATAATAAAAAGAAATAAATCGTAAAAGAATGAAAAGAATTGAAAAAATAAAATCAAACAAACTTAAAAAAAAAAAATAGAATTAGTCATTATTTAACCCCCAATTGCATATCCACCTAAATCAATATATTTTCTTGATGGTCTTTTATAACCTTTATTAATATATTTAACTTCATTGGTTGATTTTGGTTGTGATTGTTGAAGTGCTCCTCCTGGAATTCCGTGCGGCTCATTGATACCACTATCAAAACCACCAAAACTAATATCAGTAGCATGTAATAAACCATCGTCATCATCATCTTGGTGTACAACTCCTTCATTATTTTTATCAAAATTTTTATTTGAAATTTTTGGTTGTAAAAATTGAGATGATTCATTTTGTTGATCATCACTTTGTGCATTTTCAACTTGACCTGATTGACTTTTTTTTAAATCACTTAAATAATTCGATAATAATAATAAGTTAGTTGGAACTGGTTTTTCACTTGTTGATGTAGATTCAACTAAAGATGATGTTGGAGTTGGTGGATAAATAGTTGGTTCAGTATTTGAAGTTGGAATTTCATCTTCAGAAGCATCATAAGCATCAGAGTCTAATGAATCCATTGGTAAATCATCTTCTGAAGGTGCTTTTGTCTTTTGAGCTTTTAATACTTCTGATACTAAACTTTGATTAATACTAGTTGGTAATACATCAGTAAAAGCTGGTGTGGTTTTTGTATCAACAGTTGTTGTTGTACTAGATGAAGAATTGGTTGAAGTACTACTAGATGATGAAATACTAGAAGATTTTGATGGCCAAATAGTAGTACCAACAGTAGTATCATGTAAAGTTTCAGTTGCTTCAACACCAGGAGTTCTTGTAACTACATGCTCCTGATAAACTTGGAATTGAGTAACAACAACAGTACTTGTAATTGGGGCAGCAATTAATGGTTGACCATTAACATCTTGAGTTGTTTTTTCAATTTCCATAATTGTTGTATAAGTTTCAATTTTTGTTGAAACTGGTGTTCCAGTATCAGTACCTAGTTTTTTTTCATCTTCAAATGATATACCTTCATCAGAATCTAATTCACCAGCAGCAGTTTCTTCATCTCCAATATCATCAGTTTGCATTGGTTCAAAATCAATTGGCGCATCAAACTTTCGAGTTGTTGGAGTTGGTGGTTTAATATCTTGTTGTTTGTTGTTATTATTTTTTGGTGCAGTTGTAATTAATGGATATGAATCTGATGTTGGTAATACCATTTGTTGAGTTAAAATATCTTCACCAATTGGTCGATTTGGATCATAATATGGTTCTTCTTCATCATCTTCTTCCTGTTGTTGTTGATCTTCATCAATAAAACCTTGATTATCATCATTGTCACTACTAACTTGATGAGCATCACCACCTTGTGGAGTATCACCATTTCTATTACCAACTTGATTATTTCCTTGATTATTTTGAATATCAGCACCTTCTGGAATTGATGGTACCATGTCTTGTGGATTTAGAATTGGATTTGCATTACCACCTCCATTAGTTTGTCCATTAATTAATTCTTGTAGCTGTTGTAATTGTTCAGGAGTTGGTGGGTCAACAACATGACTGTCTTGTGAATTTTGATCTCCTTGTTGTGATTGTTGTTGTTGTTGCGGTGGTGTTGATGGTCCATTTGAAATACCAGTTGGTTGAGGATTATTAACATTACCATTATAACCAGGTGGAATAATTAAAGTTCCTAAATCAGTTGGATTTGGTGCAGGATGCTCAGCATCAACTCTACCATCATTTGGTGGTGCTCTAACAGGTACAACAGCATTATTTGGAGGTCCCATTACTCCTCCTCCACCATCTCTTTTAAATTTACCATTTTTATGAACAACATATTTCTTATTATGTACAACATATCGTTTATTAACAACAGCTGCAGCTATTGTTTGACCTGGTGCAATTCTACTAGTTTTCATTGCTCTTGAACTAGTATCAACAAATTCTGGTAATAAACCTGGTTTAGTTACAATTTTTGGTGGTTCAGTATTACTAACTGATTCAACTTTTGTAACAATTTTAGTTTCACCTTTATCAATTTTTTGTTCATTTTTTTCAGTTTCTGTAATAATTTTTGTTACTGGTTCATTATTTTTATTATTAACTTTTTGATCTTGTTCTTCTTTAACAGTTTTTGTTGATTTTGGTGGTTCAGATTCAATATGAGTAACTAAAACTTCATTATTTTCAGTAACTGTTGGTTTTTCAATCTTAGTTGAAGTGATAATTTTATTTTTTTGTTCTTGTTGAACTGGTTGTGATTCAATTTTTGTTACAATAACTTCACCTTTTGTATCAATAACAGTTTCATATCTCATTTCAGTAACTGGATCCAAAGTTTTAAAAATTGTAACTGGAGCTAAAGTTTGTGTTACAACAACTGTTGATCTTGGTGGTAATGTTACTACTGGAGCTTCAACTGTTGCATATCTTGTAACAATTTGTGGTTGATTATCTTGTTCTTCTTTAGCACCATTATCTTCTTGTTGTATTGGTTTTGGTTCTTCAGTCTTTTGAGCAGTTTTTGTTTTTGATGCTAAACTTCTTGATTTTTCTGCACTTTCATTAATTGTAATATAATCAACATTTGATGCCATATTACCATCATCAACTGCTTCTTCTTGTTCTTCTTCTTTTGGAGTTTCAGTTGGTTTAGAATCTTTAGTTTTTGATTCTAAACTTTTTTTCAATTCATCACTTTGAAAAATTGTAACATATGCTGGTGAATCATCAAAAGATGTTGTTGGTTTATTTTCTTGTTTATCATTATTATTATTAGTATTGTCATCATCAGCTGTGCCGCCTGTAGCGTTATCAATCTTTTTATCATCATCATCATCTTTTTTATTATCATTAGTATTTGGTTTGTTAGTAGCAGTTGGCTTAAGAGTTTCAAAAACTGGTCTTAAATCATTTAAATGTGCTTTTGTTGCTTGAGCTGATTGTCCAGTTTCTGTACCTTCAGGCCTAGCATTTTTCCAATCTGATGGTTGTTGTACTATATCTACTGAATCATCATCTGGATATGGTGCTGGTGCTGCTGAAATATAATTAGCAGTAGCACTCAAAAACACCAATGTTGTTGATAATTTCATTATTTAAATCTTCTTCAATATGAGTATATTGTTTCCATAAAAATATAAAGGTTGCAATAGAAGGAAAGAAATGAAAAAAATAGAGAAAAAAAAAGTTCAACGGAAAAAAGAGAATGGAGAAGGGAACTTAGAAAGATTATATACTCTCTACTTACTTATATCTTTTATAAACGTTATTTTTTTCTTTTTTTTATATCTATAATAAATAATCTAATTTATGTATGGTTTATCATCAATCTTTATTCAGTGCCAACATTATAAAAAAATACAACTAAAAACATTTTTGTATATATACAGAATATTGATACTGATACTGTACATTGGTGTGATTGCTCGATAAAAAACTCTATCTCAACCGTTATAACGGTGGGTGTTATTGTAAAGTTTTATTCAGTACTTGATTAAATATAGGAAAAGTTTCAAAAAAGGGAAATGGATGGATCAATTGAGATGCATTGATCAAAAAAACAAGTAATATCAGACCAGCTTAACTCTGTACTTAAAATTATGCATGTCTTAATTAAAAAACTCTAACCACTTTAATATTTATATATAATTTATTGATACTTTATGTACTATCGCTACTGCACTGGTTCAAGAATATTTAACTGCATCGATTCCTTTGCTACTTAAAGAGCTCTAGAGAAGAGAACTCTTTAAATCTACTGTATAAATAAACGATCTGATCTATCATATTAGACAGTTTTAAGTGGTAAAGGACTAAATTATACATTGCTTGATGCAATCTATCAGTTTGATGCAAGTATATTTGACCTCTACTTATTTGTATATTGAACAAATTATAATTAATAAATTAAGTATTCCATTGATTATGATAAAAATCAAAAAAGTATTTAATAATATTATTATAATATTCCCTAATTCTTGACCAAAAAATTATTACAATATTACTAAAATAATATAATATTTATTTGATTATAATCAAAATAAAATAAGTCTGGTCAGATTATTATATTTTATTATAAAACTAAATACCCTGGTGTATTACAGCTTTATTGATTATATTTAAGTTGAGTAATGTTCAAGTTACAGTTATAACTGATACAAACCTCTCCACTTGAATTATTTCAACAAGAGCCACCCACTTTTTTTTTGTTCTTGGTTCAACCATTGTTGGTATGGGAATGGTCGGGAAAGCTTATACCAATAACAAGTTGACTTTTTTTTATCGGCTTGTCTTAAACTTATTTTTTTTCCTATTAGATTATTCTTGAGTGAAAAAAAAAACAAGTCAATGCAAATAAGTATCAAATAAGGACCCAGAATTCAATTATATGAAAATCAAATATAACAAGAGATAATAGTACAGTAGTGTATATTAAAGCATGCATGTAGCTTGATGTTTTCTTGATAATATTTTTACAATAATATGTAGGTTATTATTTTAATAACAGCACTTTATATTTATATAAGTAGTTTAAACGTATGTATATGAAATATTTCTTAACACTTGCAGTTTTAATATTAATTTAATGAAAAAAGAAAGAAAACCATTATCTAGAAAGCTCTATGGAAGGAAAATCTTCAATTTAAAAAGTATCATCAGATTAATAGAAATTTACAAAATAGAGTACAGTAACTCTTGGAATTTTTTTTTCCTTATTTATAAATCATTAATTCGAGGGTTTTTTTTTTAAGGGTAACTCTGGGCTCAGACATATGAACCCTTTAAAAATTATCAAGAAAAAAATATTGTGTGGCAGGGTACGGCTGTGCAGAAGATGGATCGTCATCATCTCAATGAAAAAAAAAAAAAAAAAGACGCGTCGACGAGCTGCATCATAAAAACTCTTCAACGATGAGCCGTCCCGGAAAGAAATATTGTAGTGACGTTGGGAGGATTGTTCTATTTTTTTTTTTCAAGCGCCACGTTTTAGATACGACACCTAAAAGAAAAAATCACCACCAAAATTTAATTAAAATCACCACCAAGTATATTTTCATTTAAAAAAATCATAATAGAATTGATTGATAAAATCGCATATTCATTACACTCAATTCATAAAATACAAAATTATTTTAGAAAAAAATGGTAAGTTTTTATTATCCTTGAGAAGAATATTTTTAGTGCTAACAAGCTAATTAGAGTGATTATAATCACATCGCTAGCGATGTACCTGATAACAACAACAACATCAATCAAAACAACAACATAAACAATAATAATATCCAAGGAGAATCGACACAAGAACGTACATTATTTCAAAGGTTAAGTGAATCATCACATCCTGTCGCGTTAATATTTTTCTTATCATTTAGAATTGGTGCATTATTGACCTATTTATTCGGATTATTATTCACATCAAATTTGTAAGTTAAAAAAATTTAATCAATTTTTTGAGGAATTTTACTAACTAAATTTTTAGTATTTTAATTTTTATTCTAGTTATTTTATTATTAGCAGCAGATTTTTGGAATGTTAAAAACGTTTCTGGTAGATTATTGGTTGGATTAAGATGGTGGAATGAATCTTCACCTGATGGCTCAAGTATTTGGGTCTTTGAAACAGCAGATGTAAGTATTAAAAAAGTTTTAAAGAAATATCAAAAACTAACAATTTTTTTAGCCACAACGATATATTAATCCAATTGATAGTAAAGTATTTTGGTTATTTCAATACATTACACCAGCATTATGGTGTGGTCTTGCATTATTAGCTATTTTAAAATTTCAATTTTTATGGTTATTATTAATTGTAATTGCATTAATTTTAACTATTACTAATGCTTTGGCATTTAGTAGATGTGATAAATTTGGTAAAGCAAATCAATTAACAAATTCTGTTTTGGGTGCTGGTTTAACCAGTGGGTTAACTAGTAGATTATTCAGTGGGGTTGCAGGAAGATTATTTGGTTAGAAATAAGAAAAATAAAATTTCTGTATATGTATTTAATAAAAAAAAAAAGAGAAAATCTTGAAGCTAAAAATTATTTTAGTGTCGTAATTAACAGGGTGATATTGCTTATTTTATTGTTGTAGCATTAATTAGGATTAATACTAATATAGATCTGAAATTACTCGACCCTGATATGTAATAAATGTAGGTCCTTTAAATATCTATAGTATGATAACACATCTTCTATATTATCTATAAAGATTTAGGTGAAAATGATAAGGATTATCAGTATATCACTGATCAAGGAAAACTGAAACATTAACGCCGCATCTCATATCTTTAAGCTTTTTCGGATCATTTCGAGTTCAAGCACCTGCAGCAGTTTGATAACAGCCAAATAACATGAACTCGAATATCTGTAACTTATAGTTACACCATGCTAGGTATATCATTTTTAATATAGAAAAACTTATTAGTGTGTTATAGATTTTGACAAAAGCCAAGATAAGCTTATATGGTAAACATTTATAAGGCAAAATCTGCGGGAAAAATCAAGGGATTTAGTATCAATAAAATGTGAAGAGTGCCCCCACATCTATACTATAAATCAGTGATATGGTAGGCATCCAAGGTTACTTGATATCTGATGTGCCACATCTTGATGCTTATGATCAACTGAGAATGTTGATTATCAAATAGGGCTGCACTTTAATTTTATCACTTTGGTGTGGCTACTTATAAGTATCATATAAGAATAGCCTTTCAAATTGTAAGGGTCTATGTAAGAAAATTCATGATGGTCTACTGCCTTGCTATTGCAATGGTATCATAATTGTAGGGACTATCAACCAGGATAGAATTAAAATTTTAAATTAAAATGATACAAGTAGTCCTATTAAAATATCAAATGTGGGGAACGTTTCATATGTTTCAAGCCGGATAAATTGTCTTTGAGACTCGAGTCATCGCCGAAATTTCCGACAATCCAATAATTACGTAGTTGGACACTTTTTATCATGATATTCATGGGATCTTAAAAGGGGTGGGAATAGCTTTCTCTCCTTCTTAATCGAGAATGGTTAGCAATTTACAAGTTATACATCCATCTGATGGTCTACCATATACATGTATACAGTAGATATTACTGTATATATATAAATTAACCAGCATGTTTTCTGTCAATAATAACATGAACTCGACACGTTGAGCTGATTGTCGGTGACGGCTAAGTCCTATAGAGCGATAGTTACCCTTAAAACAGGTTATGAGTGGCATCATCATATAGAAAAAAAAATGCATCGCTACAATTTAATATCTACATTATTGATAATAGATGGCACGAAGTAATGTATACTTAGCTTAGTGCTATTAGAATGTTTCGATCCTATATAAGGTTATTTTGCTTACATGATATATTCACTGTGCATTTCTCTATTAGGACATTCCATCTCCGTACAACAATGATTTGATGAGTTACTATAATGGATCAAAAAAGACGCAACAATTTTCATAGTTGGGCACTATAGAACCAGGAAAGAACTTGTATCAGTGGCAGCAGCAGAATGGCTATAGGTGGAAGTAATTTATAATTGATTGAATATTAATGGGCAATATTTTGAAAAAAAAAAAATATCTCGAAGGTTGTTTAAATCTCTTTTGCTCTATAAGTGCTCTAATATCATGATCCTGATGCATCCACATTTCCTATGTTTTTTTTTTTTTTTTTCGTACGGTAGGTGTCCAACTCCCGAGAATTATGGTTTGTGATGTATTGCTATATTAAATTCTTACTAATCACGCATAGAATTGGGTGAATGCTTATTTAAAGAGAAGGCACTTGAAGCAATGGTTGGCAAGCATGTCTACATGGGATCAAAGAACTAAAAAATCTCCTTTTGATAACTTGAATAGAAGACAAATAACTGACCTAACTAACATTACTGATGATGTAGTTTTATAACTCAATTAATAAAAATAAACGGATAAAAATTCCATGCTTTTTACCTTTGGCTTAGCTATATAAACAATGCTCGGATAAATTATAAGCTGGATTTTTCGTATCTACTACCTCAGGCCTGGTAAGATGATACAAAAGTCTTACAAAAGTAATCATTTTAAGAATATTATACATCAGATGTAGCCATTAGAAAAAATAATTCAATCATTACACCTTGCAATGCATGCATAATCTTTATCAATACAAATGTATACATTTTCAATCATTGAACACTCCATAATATGATGATAAAATTACAACGGAATACCCGCTTTTCCCATTGGCTCCTTTTTACTTCAATGATTTTAAAACTTCAAAAAATTATAGGATTTTTTTTATTCTCTGATGTATTATGGGTATTTTCATTTCAATTTATAATCTGTTTATATTTTTTTTATTAAATTTTGGATGATTGTGAAACCTCCTTGTGATTCAAATCGGGTCTCAGTTGGTTTAAAAAATATCCTTCGGTTTGTGGTAAATTTTTCTGACCAATCTCAATTCCGAATTTTCATTCAAGCACACCAAACCAGCCAGCACAAATTGTTAAAAAAATTTTGAACCTAACAACTATAGATCTATGCTCAATTGAGTAACAAACGGAATACAAATCAAGCAATACATAAATAGATAAATGTGTTATGTGCCATCATGACTTTTAGTAGTGTATACTAAGTTAATAGACTGTTATACCAGGTATTGTAATGATTCATTATTAAATATATACAGTATAATATTTTTTATTGGATCCACATTTTTATCAAGGTCGACCTTTATGAATGCATAGATTACATACATTAATTGTGGTAAATAAATCATGCAAAACCGTTTTAATTTCATTTATACCTGATATTCCCCGACGCTATTCAACGCCTAAGTTAGCCTTAACTAGATCAGGAAGTCCGAGATTTTTGACTGCAATAAGCTGCATCACCGGGCCTAGCTAATGAGCCTAAAAAGATGACATCGAGAGTCTACGACAGTCAACAATCAATATCAATCAAGATTACTAAACGAAAGCCCACAATTTATAGATACTGATTAATATTTCTGAGGATACTACATCATTTAGGTCAACAACACTCTTAAAATTGAAATTTCCCCACATTATTAAATGGCTTTGAAAAAAAAAAAAACAGAAGCAAATTGGTACAATAAGTCAGATTACAGGAGTTATGACTAAAGGTATACGCGTACAATTTGGACTATCCTGATGTAAAAGTTTCAACAGTTTTCTTTCCTTGGAGTCTACCATGATGTTAGCTGTTTTAAAACCAGTAAGCTTGATGTATTATCGTATTTTTGTTCAGTTCGGGCCGCTAAATGATACACAATTTAAAGATTTAATAACTTGGATATGATTGAGCTAGATTAGCAGACAGTGTTACCAAATGGTAATTCCAGGAATATTGTGTTTAGGACAGTTATAGAGCTACCCCAGAAGTATATTAAATTAGCCTTATAACTCTACCCTAGTCTTCAGAAAATTAAAACTTCACAAGTATATATAGTACCCTTGGTATGTATATATTAGTATTACTAGTATGGTAGTAATTGCAATTTTCATGTATCTATAGAGAGAACTGTACCCCTCAGTAATTGAAAGCTACCGCTTACATCAAATTAAAGCTTACGATAGTTTGTGGTGAGTTTCTACTGTTTGAATGCAAAGGCTTCAATTTTATGCAAACAATGGCTCATAAGATGTATATAAATTAGAAATGAATTACAATTAATCGATCTTAGTAGAGCAACAGTATATATATATGTACTTCTTGTACATTGTGCTATTGTACTCTTCAGCCTCGGGGCAAAGGGAAGTAACATAGAATATTATACCACATTGTACAAATTGTTTCAACTCCTCTTTATGATACATTTTCATCAATCATAGTATATGCTTATGCATTAAAATATATAAGCTAAGATACAATCTTAGGTTATCAGTTTTGTAACCATTGAAAATTTCAAGGAAGTTTTTAAAGATTTTCCAAGATTTTCAACTTTAGGTTCATACGTATATATATCAAACTCTAACAAACCTTTGATGTAAAACGTTATTGTTTGTCAGTTTAAACTTTAAATGTTTCGATTACGTATTCGTATTCGAATAAATAATTTTTTTTTCCCTTTCTTGTATGTTGTTGAATCAAAATTTCTTTGATTGATATTACTAATCTTTATTTTTATAAAAATCTATCCTCAATTAAGCGTTTACTAGCTAAAATTAATATTGAAACAATTAACAAAATATTAAGTGCATATATCATATATGATTTTTATAAATAAGCGCTCATTATCAAACTTATTCAGCCTCACAACCGTTTTTAAACCATTTAAAGATCTGAGATCGATTCCAAAAATTTACTTCATTCATTAAGTTATCTCCAAAGTAATTTAAATTAAATACACAATATTGAACAAAAAATAAAAAAAATTTCCATGTTAAGATCTATCTAGATGAGCTGTTCATCTCATCATCTTTATACTCTCATTAGATTCAAAGGTACCAGCTCAGGACTAAGATTATATAAAACCAAGTGGCTATAGAAGATTATTAACATTTTTAGGAAAGATTGGACCATTTTTTTTTTCAGGTTTAGACCAAATCTAGATATTGAAACATCTGTTTCGTCCTTATTCCCCAACCCGGTAATTAAATTTTAAAGCCTCCCATAATTAATATCCACAGCTGACTTTTTTCTTTTGTAGCCTTAATCCTGTATATAAACCGTTTCCCCCGCTTTTCTTTCAAGCAGGATTAGCAAATACGACAGACCTCGCCCTCCACTACCGTTTTTTTCCCACTTTTTGTTTTTTCTCTGTCTCTTTCTATAATTTGCAACAAAAATTTATAACCCGCCAATGTCGCCGTTCTTTTTTTTTTTTGTTTCTTTTTTTTTTACTCAATTTTTTTTTTTTTTACCACTATTTTGATTTCAGGATTTCATTGTTGAAAGTGGGTTAATTTTTTTTTTGTTATATTATACTTTGAAAATCCTTAAATTTTTTTTTTTTTTTTTCAATTAAAAATTAAAGTTATTTCATTATAAGTTTTTTTTAACGAACTACCTAAATTATAATTAACGAATTTAAAATTTTTCTTTTATAAAAGAGCAAATTTATTTATTTACGGGAACCGCAACAAAACAAAACACCACCACTACCAGCATCCGATAGCTAATACAGTAGAGCTAGTAGTATTAATTACTTAAATAAGCTTGAGCTTGAAACGTGGGGAGAAAAAAAAAATTGCAACACTAAAAAAAAAAAAAAATAGTACCCAAAAAACGACATTCTTTTTTTTTTTTTTTTTTCAACATTTTTGTACAACACTTTTTTTAAATTCACCAACTATAATAAAAATATATTCGCCATGGACGTTGGCCTTTCGCCACAAGATGATGATGGCAATAACAATAAAAATACTCTAAGAAGGCAGTCATCACGCATAGCTAGTTCTTCATCAACAACAACAAGAAATAATAACAATCAGAATACTAACGATAATACTAACAATACCAATAATGATATAAATTCTTTATCACCAGATGATGGATTATCAGCATTACAATTACCATTCTTAGCAAATGAAGATGGTCGATTCTTATCACCGAGTAAAGAATGGTTACCAGGTCATACAAATAATGATCAAGATTTTGCATTTGATGAAGTTGAAACATCACCGGTAGATTTTTTTGGTCATTATGGTAGTTATCATCAATCATTTTTTGGTCAACAACCTCCACCACCAAGTAATACAAACCAACAAATTATTTATGATTATAATGGATATATTCAACCAATGAGTAATAATAATAATAATAGTAATAACACTATGATAACACCATTACCACCAACTAATAATAATAACAATAACAGTTCATATCAATCTAATTTAACAATGAATATGAATAATAATAGCAACAATAATAATATGGATGATGATAATTTCTTGGATGCTTTAATGCATGATACTTATGATGTTAATTTATTAAATTCTCAGGTTCAAAAACCAATAAAAGTACCAGAATATTCAGAAAATAATAATAATAATACAAAAGAACAAAATATTCAAAATACTGGTACACCATTACCATCAATACCATCAACAAACAACACAACAACAATCAAACCACCAATTCAAACTTCAAATAGTACAACACCAAGTGAATTAGAAAAAGCTAATCCTGATTATGATGTTAGTGAATGGTTAAATTCTGCAAGATTTTTAAGATTTTTACCTGCAACACAAGAAACTGTATTATATGATATTAGAGGTAATAGAACAAATATTGATTTGGTATGTCAATTATCAGGTAATTTTTTCTTAAGTCCACCAACAGGACCTGGTGGTACACCAGCTCCTGGTTCAATATTAAGTAAAAAAAATTTAATGAGATATGAATTAACTTTTTATCGAAGAAATTTATTTCAAGTTGAAGCAACATTATTTAATTCATTACAAGCAGCTTATGCAGGTAATGCAGAAAATCCAAATTTAAGATCAAGAATTTTATCATTATCAATGACAGTATCAGTAACTGGTAGTGAAGATAAACAACCAAAAAAATTATTATATTGTCCACCAAAATCAATTGCATTGGATAAAAAAGAAGAACAAGAACCAGCAGTTAAAAAAATTCATCCAAAAAATAATACTAATGAAGTTGTTGATTGGAAAAGATTACAATTTAGAACAGCAACTGCTCATAATGGTAGAAAAAAATTACAAAATTATTTTAGTGTTTGTGTTAGTGTTTATGCAGAATTAGAAAATACACAAAGAGTACGGATCATGTATGCAGAATCTAGACCAATTGTTGTTAGGGGTAGAAATCCAAGATTTTATTCAAATAGAGATAATATTACTTTAATGGATACTCATGGTAATTCAAGAACTTTGGCAGAAACTGTTCATAATTCTAATGTTGCAGCAGCCGTACAACAAGCAGCAAATACAACAACCACCACAACTACTACATCTTCTTCTACTTCTGGTGAACCACTTGCTAAAAGAAAGAAACCAGAAATTCCAACACAACATTATCCATCAGAAAGAAAGAATAGTGTATCTGTTGGGGTTTTACAAAATAATTCTTCAAGATCACAATCTTTTAGTTCAAATGCAATTAAACCAAAACCAAGAGTTGCATCTTCATCACCAATTTTATATCCAAATCAACCTTCAGGTTCTACTAGTACTAGTAATAATAATAATACTGTTGGTACCCCACCAGAACATGATCAATTAATCAATCGACATCGAGATTCACCAATCTCAATGACATCACCATCTAATGAAGATTTTTATAAAACAAAGATTGGTAATAATAATCCAAGAAAAAGAACTGGTTCATCACCATTATCAACAGGTAATGATGATCAAATATCCAATCCTTCAAATACACCACCAGAAATTTCAAATTATACATCAAATACTTCAACTAATAATACACAAGGTACAAAAGTTAAAACAAGTGAAATGGATTATGAATATTTCCCAATGCCATTAAATTATTGGTTACCACCTGTTGAAGTAGTTTATCGACCTCATGCTATTCATCATCCGTTAAAATTTCCAAAGGGACAAGCAAAACAACCAGTTTTGGAAAGTGGTAAAAGATATTTTAGTGCTGTAGATTAGTCTTTATTATTATTTATTTATTAATTAGTATATTATTTTTTTTTTTTTTTTTTTTCTATAATAATAAAAGTTTTTTTTTTTCAATAATATTTATAAAAAGTGGATCTTTT
>JAJLUL010000052.1:15077-83830 GCA_030564325.1 Blastobotrys capitulatus | reverse complement strand
ACTTAATAAATTTCTAACATAATTGTTTAAAATTAATTGTTCATAAGGTAAATGAGGTTTTAAAGATTGATCAATGAAATGATCTATTTGATTACACAATTTTTTATCAATTGGTAACATAAAATGTAAAAATAGAACAATACATGCTAATTCTTTTCTTAAAGATTCACCTTGAAAACTTAACATTCTAATCATTCTTGATGCAAAATCTTTTGGTGAAAATATTGTTATATCATTTTCTCCAACCAAATTTGATGATGCTGAATTTAATGCATTAGTTGTTGTTAACTTATCATTACACATTTCCATCAATTTATTGTGTAAAGGATCAATATATGCTAATTGGTTTTGATGTTTAACTCGAATCATTAATGTATTAAAATCTGCTTGACAAACCTCAACAGATTCATAATTTAAAACATTTCTTAATACATGTAAATAAACGACTGGTGCAAAAGTTTGAGTAAATAAATTAAATGCATATCTTTGTGTCATAGAAACTAAATTAGAATCAATTTCTGTATTTGGTTTTGACATGATTGATACTTGTTGTCTAACAATATCTTGTAATTGTAAATCTAATGGTAATTTTGAATCTGGTGATTCGAATTTTTTTGAAATTAAATTCAAATCTTTAGATAAATTAGTATCTTGTAATTGATTTAAACAACAACAGTCTAAAATTTCAAACCATTCTAAATAATCAATTTTATCTTTATCATTTTTGATAATTGTTTGTAATCTATCAATAGCTCGACAATGTTTAATACTAAATAACATATCTTCAGCATTTGGGTGTGAATCTCTATATTTTATTAACATTCTTCTTGATTGTACTTTATATTTGGCAATTTCCAAAACTTGCTCATCTTGTAATTTATCTTTATGATTAGATCGTTTTCTTTTCTTTGATAATAATATTGTTTCAACTTTTTTATCAACATATTGCTGTGTTTTTGCAATACTTCTCCAATTAAAATCATTACCAGTATAGTTTAATAACAACTCATTTTGTAATGTATCAAAACATACTCGATCCCAAATCCTTGAGTCTAATAATGTATTATAAAAAGTCTTGCACAATGGATCTAAATTAGTTAAATCTTGCCATGATAATTGTTCAAAAATAATTGTTAATATTTCACAAGGTAAATTATTCAGTTTCGCCATCTTTGTTCTTTTTCTTGTTTTATATGTTAGTTAGTTAGTACCGTAGTTGTTTGGACCTCTTTTATTGATCTATCAAAAATGCAGTGTAATAATGGTTAAGTAATAAATAATAATAAATGATAAGGAATTTTTTCTGGATTCAGAAAAAATAACTTTTAAAATATATGAATTATGTCTTTTGAAAGAATGATTTGAATATGTTAAAGAATTCTTTGATATAATGATAAAAGTGTCAAAAGTTAAAAAGAGAAAAAAAAATAAATTGAGTGGGTACAAAAGTCAAATAAGTTCAAATTATTTTTATTTTATTTTTTTTTTTTTATCTGGGCGGCTACCAAAAAAAAAAAAAAAAAAGAAGTTGAGGAAAATAGATAATTTGTGTGGTGCCGATACGCCGACTTTCTAGTACTCTATACGGCTGGTCTGCAGATATGAAAAAAAATGGATTAATCAAAAAAACCACTTGGGAGTTCTAGAAATAAACTTTTTAAAAATATTGTTATAAGACAACTCAGAAACAACACTAATTTGTTTGAAAGTTGAAGAATTTGATCAAATATTTATAGTCTATTAAGGAGATGTATCGAGTGGACACTTTTCTGTCTTTTTTCAGGGGTGTTTAAAAGTATTATTAGGTTGATAGATTATTAAAAAGTAGTTTTCTTTGTTCAATGATCCTACCCTTGACTGTTATCCTTGTATAATAGAGAATAGATTGATTATTTATATAATTTATATATTTCCATGAGATTGGGAGTTTTCATCAAGTTAGCTCCGTATAATAAGATAAAAAAAGGTACAAGTATGATCATCCATTTATCTATCATATTTCTATCTTGCTATATAAACCCCTTGGAGAAACAAATTATAAACGTTCATCATTGCTCACACAGCTCTTATTGACTTAGCAATTTTGAAAATTTTTCATCATGAATTTCACATTATCATATCTAGTCATGCTTAATCATCATCATCAAGGTCATGTTGTAGTATTGTGATCTTCCCAATTGAAGGTTAGAAGAAAAAAAATTTGTTTCTCCCAAGCACAATATTTTTGATAAAATTTAACGCCACTTCGTCTAAAATACTGGAATTTGATCAAAGCGCGCTATCTACATTAAACAATAAAATTTTAACTTAATTATCAATCATAAAGTTATTTTGAATAGAAGTTTGAAATTCTAACTCACTCAAGTAGTACGATCTAATGATCCATCTAAGCCCTAATTTTTTAAATTATGGATAAAAGCCTAATGTGTGCGGTAAGCAGGAGTATACTATAGATAACCATTATCATACACTGGTACAAGAGATTTTAAGCATAGATTATGTAGCCGCGCGCGGCTTGGTTTCTCCTGGTTTTTTACTTTTTTTTTTTTTTCCCAAGCACAAAACTTGCGCAGTACTAAAAATTCAGAAATAAAATAATCATAACAATTCATTAATATATATATACAAAATTTTTTTAAATCTATTTACAATTTATTCATCATTTTTTCATAATCTTTATCCCCTTCAACTTCAACAAATTCTCTCATCATTTCTCTTTCTCTACGTTTATGCTTACCAACCATTCTATAAACTTTTTTCAAACTCTCTTCATCATCTTTAGCCTTTAAAGCATCAACTAAACTACTAACATCATAAATATCCCATTTAAATAAATCACTACATGATTGTAATAAATCAATAGCTTCAGTAATTTCATCATTCTTTACTAACAATTCAATCATCCTTCTTGCAAACAAATAATCAGATTGTCTTTGATCTTCTTTTGATAATTGTTTAAATTCATTTGTTTTTCTCCATTTACCTCGTTCAGTCCAAACTTCTGTACCAAATGCTAATGATTGTTGACTTGGAGCAGCTGAAATACATGCTTCAATTGCTGATTGATATGTGAATCGATTTCTTGGTAATTTTTTATTCTCAACTTCAATCAAACTATTCTCTTCTTCTTCAAAATAAGTTTCATCATAATATCTTTTTCTAAATTCACCTAAATGTTTCATTTTAGATGCAATAACTAAATAATTATCAATCAAAAATTCATTAATAATATTTGGATGATTTTCTTTAAAAAATTGAAATAATGCTCTTGATTCTGCTAATACAAATTGTGGTCCTTTTAATAAAACGGTATCAATCATTGGAGGAGTGAAATTTTCAATAATTTGTTGATTTGAATTATCTGAATGGAAAATAAATGATGTTCTAATATGTCGACCTAATGATGTAACCATTAATGGAGAGAAAACCCCAGGTTTAAAATTAGCATATGCTTTTAATAAATAATTAAAAGTTTTTGAATCTGGATATGTTGAAGGATCTTGACATAATTGTTTAAATAAAGCTCTTGCAAAAGTTAATTCCCCAGTTGTACTACATAAATACATTAACATATTAATAGTTTTTCTAACAATTGGGATATTTTGTTCTTGCATTTCTAATACAAATTTCCATGCTTGATAATGATATTGAGGATCTCTTGAACATGCATAAATAATTGAATGATATGTTTCAGCATTTGGTTTTAATGGATCTATAGGTCTTTTCATCATTTCATTATATAAATCCATTGCTTTATTTGCATTATGTTTTTTCCCACTTGCTAAAATTAATGAATTATAAACTTTTAAATCTGGTTGATTTTGAGTACCATTAAATTTTAACATATCAAATACTTGAAATGCTTGATTTATATCACCAAATTTAATACAGGCTTGAATCAATGTTGTAGTTACTTTTAATGATGGTTCAATTTTTTGAGATTGCATTTCTTTAACAACTTTAACACAACCTTCTAAATCATTATTTTTAAATAATGATTTAATTAAATGACCATAAGTATAATCATCTGGTTTAAAACCATTTTCAATCATTTGATCCATAAAACTTTTTACAACTGTTGTATTACCATAATGAGCATAAGATGATAAAATAAAATCAAATGTTAATTTATTTGGTTCAATTGAAGCATCTTGCATCATTTCATAAATTAATGCAATATTCATTTGTCTTTGTTCTAACGGAATATTTAAAATCATTTTATTAACTGTATCAACGTTTAATCCTTTTAATTGTTGTTCACTATTATATAAAGCTCGAATTGCAGGACCATAATCAACAATTGAATTTTTTGAAACTAAACTTAAAGCTTTTTCACCAATTCTTTCCTTAATTTCTTCTGGTAATTCCATTTTTTTATTAAATAAATTTAATCCAATTGAATGATTATTTTTTTCTTCAATTCCTGCTAATAAAGAATCAACTTCTTTTTCTGAACTATATTTATTAATATCTAAATTTTCTGCTTCAACTTGTTTTTGTTTTGCTTTCAAATCATCACGTTCTTTTATTTCCTTTCTCAAAGCTTCATTATAAGCATTTAATTGTTTAATATTTTCTTGTAGTTGTTGTTCTAATAATGCATCATGTTGTTTTTGATTAAATTTTCTTTTATGCCTTGATGATGATTTAACATAAATAGTTCTGATGGGTATTAGTATATTAGTACATTGATTATAATTAATTTGTTTTAATAATAATTGGTTAGTAGTATTCCATGATGCTAGTTGTCGGGTTCGTTGTCGCAACATCTATTATTCTATTTCTCTATTGATTCCTTTTCTTTTCTTTTCTCTAAAAAAGAAGAAATGATTAATGTACAAAAAGGTTGATCCAGGTGGCAACTAGTTTTTTTTTTTTACAATTAGATCAAATTTTGAAATTCTTCTGCGGCTGAAAAAAAAAAATATAAAAAATTTTTTGGGAGGTTTGTATAATTTTTCAAAAAAAATATCTACACTTGTATAAGCTGTGTTAAGATTGCCTGATAAGATAAAAGAAGAACAAAAAAATAGCACCTCCGATCACCGATTAGAAGATAACTTATCGGAATTCCTATGTGATTATATAAGAAACTTTTCTCTAAAAATTTATAGCGCTCACATCATCCTTGGATGCTGTACAAGTTTTTGGAACAAGTTACCTGGTACCAGTAGTTGATAATACAATTGATTGTGTTAGATACAGTGTAAATATCTGATTCTATAGTTTTACTGAAGATTTATCCGTATAGCCTAATGTTAGGCCGTACTGGCTGTGCGTTACTTAAAATATACCAGGTATTGAGGAAACAAGATGAGGCCTCATGCAAACAAAATGCACGCTTGGTATGATGCGTCTTTAATGATCAATAAACATCCTTGTTCAATTTAAGATGAAAATTCAATACAGTTGCCAGTGTAGCCATTAATCTTATTATTGTATTAATAAATGTACAATTGTACATTGTATGTAAAATTTATACGATGAAAACGGCTTTACCTAATGAGTAGTCTGATTAAAGATTAACGTACAATTGCTCACAAAGTGATGATTCTCTTAGTGATGCAAGACAAAACCGTTTAAGTTTTCAAGATTGGGTTACGTTAAATTCATCATCCTACCATATCAAGAGCATCTCACATCTGTTTTACGATCTTTCACATAAATCGACGAACACAATGGTACCAATTTCACTGTATCTAACCACTCATGTATTACCTGCTACCAAACTAGTAAGTTATATCTACAATTGAAAAAGTAAACTCAATAATATATCTCAGAAAAAAAAAAACAATATAAATAAAAAATAATAAACAAACCTACATAACAACACAATCTTGACTTTTTCCTTTTTTGGATTTTTTACCTTTTGTTTTGAAATAAGATCTTGATGGATCATAACCTTTACCAACATTTGATGCAGCTGATGGTTGAGATGGTAAGGTTCTAGCAGCTGCTGCATTGATTTTAGCTTGACCAACAGCAGGATTATTATTCTGTGATGATGATGATTGTGTATTTATAGTACTTTTTATAACTGGTGCTTGAGTTGCAGGATTATTATTATTATTATTGTTAGTAGTATTTGTTGTTGTGGTTGAAGCAGTAGTATTTTGAACACTTCTACTAGATTGTGATGCAATAGATGAAGTTGGAGTTAATACAGGATATAATGCTTGATGAGGAACTGGTGGATCTTCACCAGCTTGTAACATTAAATTTGCAATATAAGAATATAATTTAATCCATGCATTTTCTAATTCAATTGTAAATAAATCACCACATCGATCTTGTAAAGTTCTTAATAATGCATTACCAACTAATTCAAAATGTGCAACTTCAACACCAATAATTCTTGAATGTCTTTTACCTAAACTTGTTAAAATATCATTAACACGTTGTAAATTTTCTAATTGTGAAATAACTAATGATAAAATTCCTGCCATTGAACTTGCTTGACCTTTAATACTTGGGAATAAAACTTTTAATTCTGGATATTCACCTAATAAATTTTCATAAAATTGTTGACAAAAAAATGCTGATGCTGTACCATGAACAGTTGCTTTTTCATGAGCTGATGGATCATCTTTCATTGAATTCCAACTTTTTCGAATTTCTTGAATTTCTAATGGTGTGAATGAAACATTCAAATCTGGATAATCAGATGGTTGTAAAAATTGATCATTATTATTTTGAATTACTTGTGCCATTTTTTTAATAATACTTATTGCTGAAAAAGATAAAAGAAAAGAATGCAAAATGTGGATGATGATTTATTGAAATATGATTTTTTTTTTTTTACACTTTTCACTCCTTAATTTTTTTTTTTTTTTTTGCAAATACGCCCGGACCACACACCACACACAAGCTCATAAAAAAATAATCCCTGCAAATTAAACTTTTGGGAATTAATAATTTCGCGCGGCCCATAATTTGGGGGAGGTTGTTGACCTGAGCTGTTTTAAATTTTGTTTTTCGTTTAAAACCTTTTTAATTTTTTCCGGGCCCTGAATTTTTATTCAAGCTCATGTTAGAGGTGGGACCTTTTTCAACGGTTTTTTTTTTATTCTTTCTGTGTGTAAGTAGAAAACGGTTGGATCGATGAGGTTTGGAAAAGATCAGATCGATATAGATCAATGATAGAACTAAGAAACGGCTTTCAATGATTTGAGCGATAATCATACGTTAAAACTACTGTAGCTTTAAGCGTTTAATTTTACTGAATTATATTAAAATGATTCCTCAATTTCTATTTTTGTGGCTTTCAAAACTAAAGATCGTATTAATGTAGGTCTTATTAAACGCGTTGTCTTGAAAAAAAATCTGGTCTTTTTTTTTTTTAACTGCTAATCTATCCAATTTTGGTATGGGGTGTTTTTTTTTAACAGTGCTTAGTGCATATATACACTTCAATCTTCTTGACCTCCTTAATTTTGCTATAAATAAACAGTTTTGATGGACTTAGTAGTATAGTAATATTTACCAATAATTTAAGGTTCTCAACTACAAGTAACGTTATTAGACCAGGTTTTAAAGTTCTTTAGTCGATTGCTCGTAAGATAACACTTTCAGCATCATTCAATATTTTTATGTATTATTTCATATGTTATTAGAGCATGATTAACGATTATAAATGCGAGTCAATGCAAGCAGGGTTTCATTGTTATTTCAAACATAGATTTTAATTGGGTTACACATAATAATTTTTAGCTAAGAATCTTAAAGCACACCTAATCTTGAGCTATCTGAATATATACCATTGTTTGATGTATACTGTTTGATGTATATTGATGATCAACACCTAAACATTATCTATTCTTATTATTATGGACAGCTTCATCCATTGCAGCTGCTCTATCTTTTAATATATAGTAATCTATGATGTAGTCTACCAAAAGATTTGCCAAAAAGATTATACTTTTTAGACTCCCTAATTAACGAAAGTAGCCTTTTTCCTTGTTTCTTTTATCTATTTATCAAAGTTAAGCATGCAAGTTAATCTATAATATGTTTATGGGACCGGTACCATTCTAACAAGTTTAAAAAAAAATTGGTATCATGATCAAATAATTCGACTATCACGAAAAGTTGGTTATTTGCTGAACTATAAGTGTGAATTCGCTTTATATGATAACATAATTCTTCTCTTTATTGATGATTAACCTGATATAAGTCCCAATGTTGTTGTTATGTAAGATGGAATGAATAAAAAGTGTTGGTTAAAATAACCATTGAAAAATCGCGTTATAAGCGCGTTATCTCCATTAAGGTGGAGTCATTGGTAAACAAAACAACAACAGGATACAAGTATGTATACCTTTGGGGAAATATACATGTTAAACAATTTTTTATAAAAAAAGTTACTTTCAAGCTAAATCTACAAATGGCAATGGACTATTCTACTTCAAATTTATAATTTTAAAAAAGTAATATATTTTAATAACGCGTTAATACATAAAAAAAGAATTTAGGTAATTGAGTACTCAAAATTGTGTGTTAATAAAAAATCATTTTTAGTTTGATTCTTCAGTTTTAGATTCTTCTTCTTTCTTTTCTTCAGTAGCTGGAGTAGCTTCTTCTTCACTTGATTCTGATTTTTCAATTTTATCTTCAACTACTTCTTCTGGTTTTTGTTCTTCTTGAACTTTTTTTGTTTCTTCTTCAGCAGCCATTTTTGGAATTGTTTTGTTGTTAGGTTGTTTGGTTTAGATACTTGATCTTGTTTGATGGAAAATTGAAAACAAAAATAATGGGGAAATTGGTCCCCTTTTATGCTTTTCTTTTCTCCTATTACTATAATCATTTAATAAGATGTTTAATCATTGATTGGATGTTATTCGGCCAACTCATGAAAACTAAAGCTAGCTTGTGTAACAATTAACTAGACAATCTATATATATTAGTGTTGTTACAAGTTTTATTACTGATCCCCTTGTGGACCAACAAGCTTAGCTAAATATCAATTAAGCTGCACTAAGTTGAAGAATGGAAACCAACAGAAAGAAATGATTTCGGCCAATTGAGTTGTAGCTATTTAGTTACAAGGGTACTGTAGTCAAAACATTTTTGTATTTAGTCTTGTTTTTTACAAATAATTTATTATCTAGACCCATTTAAATACGGCATGAACTAGCTATTCTCGATCGAGTGCTTTAAGTATTCACTCACTGTAGTACGCATCAATTCGAAAAGCTAAATAGGATTTATGCTCAGTTTAAAAGCGACCTGATCTCTTTTTTTGGTAGGCTATGGGTTATGATCCTTGAAAAAATGAATTTCCTATAGTTTTTATGTTTGGTGGGGGTTGTGTGAAAATAGGAGTGCCTCATTTCATGAATTCCAAGATCGAGATCGATTATTATCAGGTTTAGTCAGGCTTACATATTAATTAGAAACGCACTAATGCAACCGCAGCTTGAACTAAGAAGTAGTACATTCACAGGGTGTAAAAATCCATGCTAAATTAATTTAGAATCTGAATAAATTGAGTATTAAGTAGCTGGGTAAGCTTATATATCATATATAAATGGATGTCAATGGAACCGTATAGCTTCAATACTGTAACTAGTGAGTCTAAGGTTTTATATATCATTCAACCAATCACCTAATAACGATTTCGATATATATCAATGATTATTGATCAAACTATATCGTTTAATTACGTAACATGAGCATACATGTATATATTATTTTGCTACTTAATGACTATTAGCCCAGGATAATATATTAGAGCTATCATTGTTGCAAGCATGATTTCTAGGAAAACTTATATCTGGACACCACTGTATTCAAAATGTAAAAATCAGTACAGGGCTGTTTTAGACGAATTACGAAACAGTAATTGTGCCTGTAATACATGTATTGTATAACTGATCTTATCGCAATTCTTGCTCAACCTCGATCGATATAATGTATACATATTCACATATATCTTGAAGCCTCTTATATTATACATAATTTATGAATATTATATGGTACAAATGAGTGCGTGCGGAAACATTGTATAATTTATACACCCATTCAGGCTCTGCAAGGTATTACATACGAGGCATAACTATGAGCCACCCATTTGATAATTCTGTATATCCAGGTATATTAAATACATATTCTTGGGTGTACAATGTACAATTGTACATGATTTAATATCGAGATAAATAATATTGTTTAACTATGTTCCGTAAATTTCCAGATTGCCTCTGCTTTAAGTATCTAGACAGGATAGTATTACAAGTTGTGGTAGTTTTAATATGAATTGATAAACAGTAGAACAAATTCATGAGTAAAATTTTTTCATTATTTCCATGGTACAATTTATAATATGCTTAGCTAGTTTTTTTGTATATATTTTTATTAGTAACTGACTTTTTTATATATATTGTTGATTGGTATGGACATGAAATATGAACATCTGAACACATATTAACAAAACTAAAACTAAAAGGACGTCAAGAGTAAACTTTAAATTATCTTCACCTAAAGCAAGCCTGGTGGTGACCTTATTAATAATACATTCAGGTACATATAAGCAAAATAAAAGACATAATAAATTACTAAGGCATGTGGATACCTAAAATTAAGATGATTTGTATACAATAAGCTAAGTACATTTATTGTGTCTATTATTTTGTCAAATTATGTAAACATACGATAATGACAATTGCTCATACGTCCTTTAAGATGATATAACGTGTACAAGTCCTTGTTTATCTTCGAGAAAATAATTATAATAACTCATAAATTGGCTTCCTTGTTGTTATTATTATTAATACCTTGGTCCAGGTTGGTATTAAGGTTTTCAATTTAAAAGAATTCAAGCAATTTTTTGAACCTGATACATACGTGAACAAGTATAAAAGTTTCAAACTTAGACGCGTAATTTTATAAAATTTTGTTTATCATATTATTATAAAAGTTTAATATTTCGGAAGGTTGGTTGCATTCCAGGTGTGTAACAATAAGTAAGATTCAAGTCATCGTGATCATTATGTAAACAAACATTTAACAAAAGAGAAGAAGAAAGGTTCATGTCTGTCTCAAAATTGATCCACAATATGATAACTTGGTGTATACCAGGCCTGTATAAGCAGTATTAAGGTCCAATCATTATAATATAAGTTTATAATCTGAGATGAGTTCTTAGTATACCTCTGAGGTACTACCAGCCATTGCATGAAGTATATATAATATAATAGGCATATAATAAAAAGAGTTATTATAGGTTTAAGATTATGCTTATGTGTAATTGTAAACTTGCAAAAATTCATGCATTGTCTAATACATAGAAACATTATAAAAATATTCTTGAACTTTATTTTATATAACACTCAGTATTATTATATATTATAATAATATACATGTATTATACATTTATGATGATAGATCCCAGGAATATCACAAAATTTCGATAAATTCACTAATAACAGTTAAGGAATATAGGTTTTTTGGATTAATCTATTGTTTTTTACACTAATTAAGCAATTTGATAATTGCTTCATAATGATTATTAATTATTGGATTCCTATTCTTGAATTAGGAATATTACTTCAATTGCTTCTCAGAAACTAGTATACAGTGGCTGGCATAACAATTTATTGTCATATTAGCTTTATTTTCGATGTTTATTGTTTTTATTTTAAGGTTTTTGAATTATAAATTATATTATCAATGTCTAACAATAGTATGCATCTATGCATGATTAAATTCTTGAGTTGCCGGTAGTGTACCCAAACAGCATGGGCTTGCGTTAGACCTATATTAAACTTAACAGATATTTGATATTAAGTGATAATATTTAGTGATTATATTACCTCAGACCAGGACATTATGACAATGGAACATTTTGATATTTGTTCATGATTCAATATCTATAAAAATAAAGTTCAGATCTGTTTTCCCTGTGATTGTAAACGCCTTGATAATTTATAAGAGTAATAATAAAATTAAGTACACAATTCGCTTAACTCAGATCGGATAAGGAATTTAAAACTTTATAAAGATATATATTGTCGTCATAAGTTGAAATCTTAGCTGCTAAGTTAGTCTTTAAGGTGATATACTGTAGTGCTCTACTATCCGAAGCTATAATGTTTCAAATCAAGTAAGCAATGAAGATACATACTTACCAATTAAGATGAATGAGAAAGGCGTACTAATGTTTATGTGTATTCAGTTTGTAAACTACCAAGACTTCAGAAGTATAGAAGTTTTATTGAGACCTGTTGTAGTCACGCCTCGAGATCTTTTGGTAGCTACAGTATTTTCAATTGACTGATTAATCAAAATCGACTAATAGTGATTTTGTTAGATAAATTTCACTCTTAGTATACACTAAAGTTCCTATTTGTTATTAAATTAAAGTATAAATTAGTACGCAACTTGGCAGTAAAGTTTAAATCTACCCCACACAGCTCCACAATTTTTATTAGTTTCCCTGAGAAGTTCAATTAATGCGAATATCGATATACATACTGTATAGCATTCTCAGTTTGATTAAAATTTTAAGGCTTTAATGTTAAATCAGCCAAATTTTAGTGTTGGAGTTTGAGTCTATTAATATCATAACAATTACTAAATTATGATAAATAATGTTGCAATATATCGTCTCACTTACAACATCTGACCATTATTAAAATCTACTTATAATAATATTTTATATAGATATAATTTATTCAATGGATTGAACTTTCAAGGTGGAAACAATAAATAAAAAGAGCGTTGAATTGCTCAACAAATTGGAACCATTAATATGGTATAATTCAAGGAGCAAAATAGTTTAACAATTTGTATTATTACTTAGTCTTAAAGGGAATTTAACTTCGGCGGAACAACACTTTAAAATAGAACATCAATCTCAGTCTATTGGTACTAATGTGGTCCTGAGGTGTTATGCGGAATGGCTAATTTGGCTTATCAATTTTTTTAAGAAAAACTCCGAAAAAAAATCCAATGCCTTGGCTTGGGTATTGTACAATATTATATTTAATAATAATATCTATCCGATATTTAAACATGCATATATCATTTTAGGAATTTACAGTAGTGTTAAACTATTGAATTCATGAAATTTTAGGCGTTTTAAGTGATATAGGATAATCAAGTGGCTCGAAAAAGCTACAATAACGACATATACTACTATTAAGTATTGATGCCTTGAATGGCTTTATATTGATAGATTATCATGTTATAGTTTGGTTGTCTTTAAGCTTATAAAAACATATGATCAGATGTACAACGTTGTACAGTGTAGTGTAGCCATTAACTTAATTTTGATCCATTGGGATTCAGCTTCATAATAAGTTTTGATGAAATTGTCTGGTATCTACTAACAGTCTGCAGATCTATAATTTACAACTTTCTTTAGAATTTAATTTTCCAGTATAAGGGTAGTATCAACTTAAGAAGTCTGAGTGCACCTCAGAGACTGAGAGGTGATTGAATTTAGACTTACAGTATATTCGGGATGGATTATATTAATCGAGTAATAATAAACTTAATTAGCTTGTTTAGAGGTTAAGAAAGGCTTTTTTGTTATCATAACTAAGGTAGTCCATAAAAAAAAAAAAATCCTTCAAGTTTGAAAATCAAACGGTGTCTGCTAACAAATTGATGTTGAAGTTGCAGTTTATGCTGAAGTTGAAGAACGTTGAAGTACTGAGACGCATCATGAGCGTTAATTTCCCCCCAGACCTTATGCATGTTAAATAATAACATCGATTACCTATGATATAATTACCCAATGGTACTAGCACTGGTTATGAATAACTTGTATCAGATATCTACATTGGTAATACATGTAATAGATGGCTGGATGGACTACAAGTGTTATGTAGTACTGAAGATAGACTAATTGCTATAGTTTATATTATAAGCTACAGTTACCTTATAAAAAATTTAAGATTATATATAGATCTGATAACGACTTAGTACATCTATTGCCATCATAATTTAAGATCAATGTTTGGAATTTTGAGCACCCAGCATCTTAAAATAGAATAGCCTCACTTTTTGTACTTAAATATTTGTTGATCGACAAATATATAATTGCTTAGCTAGGACCAAACCTGTAATTACTAATTATAAATTTCTTTGAATAATTTTTTGTCCCTTATTCATGAGCCCCTTATTGTTTATGTTGGTACTAAGTTATATAAGTATAAGTGCTTGCAATATAGGTTAAAAAAAGGGATGGGTTACACACTTAGTGTAATGATTTATAGTGGATGATGCTATTTTTAATTGTAGTACCCTATATCTAATAATAATATTTTTTACTGAAGACCAGAAAAACAAAAAAAAAACGCGTTTAGATGTATGAACAATTGCAACTGGATCATACATCTTTTGAAACTCAAAAATTTCAAATTTTACCACTCAGGTAGATGAAAGATGGCCCGCGACTTTGTTGAAACTTAATCATTGTAGCTTGGAGACGGATGTTACTTAGATAAAAAAAAAAAACACGCTAAACATAATGGTTTTATGTGTTTCTTATAATATATATCTTTGAATGATATGATTAATATATAATTAATGCCATTTATTACGGTATCCCGGGATCGTTTTTTTGAATCATCTGTAAAATCAAAAAAATTATCATTCGATATATAACGGTCATGCGTATGACTTCTTTGAAATTTAAGTACTCCAGTTTCCAATTTCATTTTAACTTGAGGCATGCTGAACATCAATTGAAATCTTGATACCACATTAATGGCATTATACAGATAATATAATGTGCAACCCTGATCAGGATGGATCCATATTGATATTAATTGCGTTGTAGATCATGAACTATATTCAGAAAGTTAAGCTGTTAAGGACAATTTTAAATATCAGAAGATGGCTCGATTGATGCCTTCCAAAAAGTATTATTCAGATCAAGGCTGTAATTTGATATTAGTTTGAAATGAAACCAATTCACTTTTTATGCCATGCCATTAATTATATTGGTTTGCTATAATACAATTATTGTGCATCCAGTTCAGATACCACTGGAGCTGGATGCAATAAATTTGTAGCATCAGGTTAATTGATGATCGTACAATAATGGTGCACTTGCTTGCAAGCAAGCTCTAGATCAACAAATTGAGTCAATCATGTCCAACCTTTAAGGCGACATTGGATTATATAATAATGTAATGTTTAACGCGTAACTAACTTACATTTCAAGACTCAACAGGCTAATATTTTGAAATTTTTAGGTTATAATATACATGTATATATATCAGGTAATTACATCAACTTTTCAATTGTCTTGTCAACATGTTAAATTTGTTTGTTTACTACAAGTTACCAGTAAATCACGAGAAGTATACTAGGCACTATACGCCTATTGAAAAGTTAAGGGGGCTTTTAGCCTGGGTCCAGTGCTGGTACAGAGTAATAGTAACTGTCACTTGGTACCGGTAGTACAGTGTTAATTACTAAGTCTAGTAAGTGTCTACTGTGTGTGTAACAAAAAAAAAAAAAGAATTTTATCTCTTGTTCAATGATCAGCAAAAAAAATATTTTTTTTTTCAAACGATCGCGATCTTGGTGCATTGCAGTAGAAAAAACCGTTGAGATTTTTTAATATCAGTTTTCGATTACGCTGTTCATTTTTAATACATGCTGAGTGGTAATATGTATTAATAAAAAGATTTTGAAGCCTTCAAGCTGAAATAAACGATCCAAAGATTTTTTATTATTAGAGAAAATCAGAGCAGGGTGAATTTTAAGGGGTTGAGAGACATTGTTAATTTTTTTTTTCGTCAAAATTTTTGATGTTTTAGTTCCAAATACATCATGTTGCATTAACTACTGTAGTAAAAATAAAAAAAATCTTTTTCAACGCGTGTGCAATTGATAAGCAGAGTGTTCAGATATAACAACATTCGGCCATTAAAAAAATTTATAAATTACCGAAAAGTTATTAGCTCTATTACTGGGCACGTTTTTTTTAAAATATTGAACAAAGAAGAGCCAATTGATCTCCAATCTCTTTGAATTTGCAATGAATTATGCTCGACTATACTAAAGCTACTAGATGAAATTTAGAATTTTTAGATTGGTTTGATTTACCTATTTAAACAGATCCTGCCATGTTATAGAACAAAAAATATCAATACCCCTGATTTGAACCTGATAAATCTATCATCATGACAGACCCTTGATTAATTTAATTGACATCGATGTAGGGTTTTTCAAGCGTTTTACAGATGTTATAATATCCATGATGTTTATCACGTACAAGTACTGTAAGGATTAGAAATCCACCCTGACATTTACATTATAAACCTTGTCCAATATCATGTACAAATACTTATTTGTATAAGTTTATAAATCAGGATTTATATAAGTTGTATAGGCTATAATGAGACGCACTACAGTATATTTCCAACTTAATGAAAATGGGTTCAGAAGTATCGGGTGTTCTGAGTCAATGTTATAAATTCAATTTATTTTAAATTTATTTAAGGCTGACAGTTATGGTCCAGATTACATCTATTACCAGCTATAGTGGGGACTGTCAATGGTACATCAGTGTAAATTCGACGAATATCAAACGGTACACCAGCCAAGTGGGTGAAAGTTTCAAATTTTTTGATAGATGATGACGATGTTTTAAAACATTCTATCCATATGGGCTTTGTAGAAGTTTTTAGACCGTACCTCTAGATAGATCTGATGATTGAAACTGCTACAAAACATGCCAAAACAATTCAATATTGTAATCATGGTTGTTATAGACTATCAATTAATTCAGAAAGTATTACGCTAATCTGTTATATCTTGAACAATTGGAACAATACATCAGATTTAATCAGATCAAGATCTCAACGAATTTTGGTTCTAATATTAATTACCAAACTTAGCAAGATTAAAACCCCATATGTTTACAACTGTACCTATACCTGGTAGTACAATTGTATTAATTATAGAATGGAGATTTCACCTCAGGTGCAATAGTACCACTCAGAAATTTTCAATAGCTAAGCCTACTAAGAACGAAGCTAATATATTACCATTAAGATCTATAGGCTAAATTGATATGGATCGAAAAAAAAAAATTACCCCCCTATTTTTTGTATACTGTAGAATAGAAAACGTGGCTGAATATTGGAACGTTCGGCTAGTTGTTCCGGCGTATGGAAGCTTTATGACAATGAAAAAATAATATGATATTGATTTCTTAATAATGGATATCCATCATATAATACCACAGTTGTACCGGTATAGTCAAAATCACGCGTAATTAAATGACTGATGATTACAGTCCTTAGGATAAACACAGAAAATTATTTGATTCATAATAATGAATACCAGTTTTTTTTATTACTTATAAGTCTATTATATTAGTACTAAATAAATTAATAATAGAATGGTTGGGTAATATTAAGACCAAATTCAGGTACAAACGAGACATTTCAGTTCAACGAATGCATCTTTATATATGATCAGAAAAATTTTATATTATTAAAATGATAATAATTTATGGATAACGTTAAGCCTTTTGTACTTAGATATATATATAATTAATATTATGGTACGACCATGTTCAAAAAATTCCATGTTGAGATCTCGGACTTCTAAACACTCCAAAAGCGTCAAAATACGTGTTTTGACTCGATGATGATTTAATGGCACTGCAGCATAATTACATTGTCATTATTGTAATTCTAATATAAAGTACCCATTTTTCCATATGTGGACCACTTTGTACCTGGCACTCCAATTGATGTTATTCATTATTAAATGTATAATTATCTTCTTGATACAATACATATATCTTTAATCAAATTAGGGTGAGGGTCTTTTATGTTGATGACGAAATTTTGCCAAATGCTTGTATAAGCTTGGATCCATTATAAAGACTACACTCGTAGCACACTTGACTCTGTTACAAAAATTTTGATATCCAAGTTCACTGTACCATTGGTAGTTGCTGCATCCGGATTTCATAGAAGAAAATTGTATATTGGCTTTTATTTATTGTACCTGTAGCCAAAATGAGAAAGAAAAGGGCTTTGGCTCAGGATCAATAACCTGCATGCATAATTCAATTTAGGGCAGCATTTTTTTTTTTTTTTTCAAATTAAAGGGGATGTCACGAGTCGAAAAAACCAGTATAGTATATACGGTAATGATTTAATTTTAAGGGACCAATTGCTACAATATCAGATATATACTACCAGTGATAATATTTACTGATGGTACTACTAGCTACTTGCCAGGTATTATTGCTTCATTGAGTACCAATAGTAGTTTTTCTCAAATCTTAAACTATTTGAAGCGATACTTGTCATTGTTACTAAAGTATAGCATACATCATGTAGTTTGATTTTTGTAAATGTTCTAATTAGGTAGAATATCTGGATCTTGTTAATTTCAGCCTGATCACCCGTCAAAATTTTTATAGTTCCGACCCGTCGCGGCTTTCAAAGCGAATCGAGGATCTTAGATTCGATCTGAGTGAAAGAAAAATTAAATTAGATGCCATAAACGGAAATAATGAATGTCGATCAATCATAGATCCTGGAAGCTTAATGTCAAGATTTTAAGCATTGATTCATTTAACCCACAGTACATAAAGCAGAAGTTGAACATATAAATAAGTTAAATAAGATACAGACAGAAACTTTAATCCGGTAAATATTGGGATGAGTGTAGATTCAAGGTAAATTGTAACATCGATTGAGGATTCATAATCATCCTGGTGGTTTTCCAGAATCTACCTAAGCTACTATACTGTATTCTAGTGGAATAAACATATGAACTTGGCTATTTCAATGATTGAGAGTACATAACCCTACAGTAAGTTCGACTTTAAAATATACAGAAAAAACTTAACATATATATTATTGATATAATATAGTAGTATGTATATGTACAATTTTGAAGCACATATGAAATTGTTTTTTTTTTTTCAAATCTGACCGAAACTTTTTTAAAGTGTCTATCGGATTGTTTGAGCCTACTGGTAAGAAGCATGAGCGTTATGGTATGATAATTAATAGCTACATATCAATTTAGGATGGGTCGGCTGTTTGTATGCAATCAAATTTAACTGTAATCAATTAATCATGGATCTTGTTACTACTGTAAGATTTAAACTGTTATGCTTAACAGGATTGGGGTATAATTAATGAAGATCATAAACAGAAGAAAATTCACAATTTAACAGTGCTTACATACAATGTTAATTAATAGATCTCGAAAAGTAGTCTTCATCATGCACCACTCTAAGGTAGTACCGTACGGTACCTGGTACCATATGGTATAAGGTATCTAAAATTACATTACTAAGATTTTTAACCTTGTATATTATGATGGATCCGAAATTATGTAACATGTATCTAAGTTATTAAATTTCTATATTGTCTAATGATGAACATTCAAGATACATATATTCTTAGCTTTGAAGAACGTTTCATATGATATCACTAATTTGTTAATTAATCGATACAGTAATCAAGATCTTAATTTTAACCAGATACTAGATACTGCTATATCTTTAATTCAATTGCAGTATTATGGTACTATTTACTAAGTAATTGTCTCAATACAAGCTTTATAGGTTGACAACCATCAATGTTCATGGCCAGTAGCGAATGAAGTTTACCACCTGTAACTGAATTGAAATAATGATAAACCACTTTAATTTTATAATACTCTGATTTAATTTTCTTATTTACCCTGGTTTAAGATTCATGTTTGATGAGCTATTAGTATATATACATTGTACATAGATATAGAAGAGTAGGCACCTAAAAAATTTATTCGAGTATTATACTTATAACATTGAACTCCAAATTTACATGTATATTAGATTAATTACCAACTCAAGCTAACGGCAAATTTAAAAATATATTATTGGTAAGAATATTATAATTAATATATAAAGACAAAGAGTCTCTAGCTAGCAAAGGTATTTGTAGCTTTTAAATCTTAAGCGTGGGGTGGTAAGTGCAGGTTTACAGTTTAACAATTTCTGCTTAACAGGATTTTAAAATCAGATAGATCATCAAATCTTTCAAAATCTTTTTGTTTTTCTCGATCGATCGATCGATTTAGATCGATAATGATTAATCTTCACCTCAGGCACTCTTAAAAAAGTCTTCAATTTTAAATTTGATCCATCAAAATATTAACATTGAAAATTCACACCATCAGAAATGTTAAGCAGTGAAAAAAGTGCCAGTGCTCGGATTTTTTGTAATAGTCTAGCATATCAGATTATAAATATTAGTCTTACTGTACCAGGTAGTATAAGCGGAGAGCAGCCCTTCTTGAAAAAAAAGTAAAGGTAAAAAATTATTAAAAATACCAGCTAAAAATAACACCAATCAATTTTTACGCGTGCGTGCCTTAAAAAAATCTTTTCTTTCTTTGAAATCCATATTTACTTTTTTCTTGATAGGAGTCAACGTGTGTAGATCTCTTTCAAAAACCAGTAATTTCTTTTTGTAACTCAAGCTATTTTAGTGGTCGTATGTATTTCATTTCCAACATCACTTTTATCTAAGAATCGTATCATCCTGCTCATTTAATTTTGACCTTAAGTCCACATTATGATGGTATATACCAACTATAGTATATTATATATGATACTTTAGTACATTGGTAGAAGACAAACGGTTTGTACCTTGAAAATCATATAGGCTTTAACCAACGCACAAACCATTTCATTAAATGACTTACTGATAAAATTTATTTTAACAAGAATTAACTATAGCCTATAGTTATACTAAAAATTATTTTATACAAATTGGTTCGATTAAATGATAATTTGAATGATCGATTCAATTTTTTGTGGACATAGTTTTTTAATCAAATCAGTATGGACTTAATTATTATTGCTAAAGTATCATGACTTTGTACAGTATACAGTGTATATATATTCAATGCAGCCTTAAAGCATTTTATATCCATTTTGCATCTCTTTGTTGAATCATCTATAAACTCTATAGATTGATTACCACATAATAAAGTTAGTTATAACACTCTAATGAGATAAACTGATCGTATATCCAGATATTTGTCATAACCCACTGGTATACCGAAGTGCTGTCAATATTTTTCATTTCGCTTATCTGTACTACTGCAATATATACTACACTAACCTATTGTTAGCATTAAAAAGATAAAATTATAAAGGATGTTATAATTCAGGTGGTGGGTACTTAAACTGCCTTGATTTAAATGAAGAGCCCACTGTAGGGTCAATTGATAAAGAAAACTGAACTATTATCAGTTCAAAAATTTATAAATTATTATAATTTATCACATCTTGAATAATGAATTTACGATCTATATTTAAAATGATTCGCGATGATGTTATTTTAAAAATGAGAGTTATTCTGATATTTATAGAACTTTTATCATCATAGGTTATTGAAAAAGCACTAAGGATGTATTTATTGATTTAATATATTTAAAAGTAACCAGGTTTTATTCATAACATGCATATCATTAATTTATTTTGTTTATTTATTAACTTCATAACTCCGACGAACGGGATTAAAATATTTCAAAACATCTTAAATATTATTTTACTGTTTATTTTTAAACCTTACAAATATTTTTTTTAGTGAAAAAGATGAGCTTATATATTCAACCAACTTAAAGTATAGTTTACATAAAATTTGGCAACAATTCAATTCAATTCAATCATTTATATTCTGTTCTGACTATTAATTAAAACTTCAATATTTTAACAACTTCATCAAATTTTCCACAATTATTTCAGGATGTACCACTGGTGAATTTTGGATACAAAACCATGTGTGATGGTGTGAAAATTTATGGTCAAAACAAGCTTGAAAAAAGTAATACTGCAAAAGACTGGTTAGTACAGCTTGAACTCAAAAAAATTTAGTACCGTACCGATCTATATGAGATTAAATTTTACACCCCCGATTTTTTATTTTAGCATCTTAATAAAGCTTGAATCAAAAAAAAAAACAAAGATCTCTTCCCCCTCCGAAGATTACCTTACCAGTGCTTAAATAGCGCGTTGCCGTATTAAATTGTAGTATCAACAAACAGGCCTAAACATTGACCTTTAAGCCGGTGTAACGCTTTTCTTTTTTACACGCTCCATTTTTTTTTTTTTTTTTTCAAAAAAAAAAAAAAAAAAAAAACCCCCAAAAAAAAAAAAAAAAAAAAAAAACCTTTTCCCTTATTATTATTATTTTTTTTATTCCCATTTTTTTTCTTCTCTTTTTACAACCACTTTGTTAATTTTTTTTTTTCTCAAAACCATACGACAAAATCATATTTATACAAAAGATACTTTGATTTAACCATCACACTCGTTTCATCAACCTCAAAGTATTCTTTCATCATATTCATCCGCTCGTTGTTAAACTATCAATATTTACTTTCATTGTTCTTTTGAGAAAAACAAACAAACTAACAACAACTTTTGAGTTTTAATTATAGACGCTCAAAAAACTCTAAGCGCTTTCATTATTTATATATCAACAATCTCATCAATCAGAATTTTTTGAAATAATTAGGAGAAATTTTTTCAATCTATTACAAAAGAGTAGTTGAGCATTTATTTATTCATCAATAGTAATATCGAAAATCATTTGTATTATTATTTATTAGAGAAAAAAAAAAGCATTTTGATATTTATTAAGATTAAAGTTTAGATCTATTACAAAAAAAAAATCTAATCTTGTTTGTATTAATCCCACTTTTTTTTTTCAACCATTACACATTTCAATTACTGTTTATATTGATACTAAGTGTGAAGCATTTAAAAGAAAAAGTCATCAATTTTTTTTTTCTCTGAATATCTAGAAAAATCAAAAAAGAAAAGAATTTTAGTTGAATATATACCATTATTGTGGAATTTTCGTTATTTTAATTTTATTCAATTAGATTCAAAAAATTAAGGGTGTGTTTATTTAGTACTGAATATACAACATCAACAAGAAAAAAAAAACTACACCATATTATCATACAATACCTCAATTATCAGTTCAAAACATCCAATTAATTGTTCTGGTATATTAACAAGCGACCAAAGATTCAATCTTCATCAATTAAAGCCTTTTTTATTTTGACAAACTTTGAAATTTAAAAAAAAGGTTATTAAGGAATAAAAGGAAGTGTGTGATATTTTTTGCTTTTTTTCTTTTCTTTTTAGATTTTTTTTTCTTTCTAAGTGTGTACCGCCTCCCTCTACTAGAAAAAAAAAAAGACCTGAAAAAAAGTAGTACACCAAAAAAAAAAAAACTCACCTACCACCGCCGTCAACCCCCGTTTAAAATCTATTCACAAAAAAAAAAAAAAGAACCTCCTTTCATCACCTTTTTCTGAAACTTTTTTTTTTTTTACAGTTTTTTCCACATATTTTTTTTTTCTTCATCTCTTGTCAAGAATTTTTGGGATTTTTTTAAAAAAAAATAAGAACATTAGGAAAAAAAAATAATAATAAAAAAAACTTTTGAAAAAGTAATCACGACACTTGACGGTTGGTTTATTATTATTGAAATTTTTTTTTTCTCTGTTTATTACAATTGTTGACAAAAAAAGGTCTTTTGTTTAAATATTTATTTTTTGTTTATATTTCTCAATTTCTAATTAATAATGCATAATCATCGACAATATCATCAATATCTTCATCAACAACAGCAACAACAACAACAGCATCATCATCAACCTCCTTATCCAATTCATCATCCACAATTTCCTCAACATGTGCATTCACCAACTGGATTAGCAGTTCCTCGTTCGGTGACTTCTCCTTATTATCATTCTCAATATCGACATCAAGGTCCTTCATCAATTCCAGCATCACCATTTCAACAAGCATATTCTCCATTAGCATCACCAATTTCAACTAGTGCATCTTCTCCAGCTCCAATGTCTTCTCATAATCAATTTCCATCATCTAGACATTCTTTTTATCATCCAACAAATAATATTGCATATGATGAATTGCATTCTAATTATAATAATATGAATACACCTAATTTACCACAAGCTCCTTCAAAAGTTGCAACAACTGCTCCACCAAGATCAAGATCAGCAGTATCATTAGCAAGTATGAATACTTCAGGAACAGCAAAAGCAGCACCAGATCGTTATCATAGAAGAAAAAGTTTAGGTGCTATTGTACCAGTTGAAAAAGCTACTACACCACAACCAGTTCAACAACCACAACCACCAGTTCAGCAACAACAACAACAATCACAACCAGTTCAAGCAGTTCCTCAAGTACAAGTCCAAGAACCTGTTCAACAACAACAACCGGTTTTTAGTTCAACTACTACTACTAATAATAATGGTGTAGGTTACAATACACCAACTCCACCACCATCTTCATCATCAACTGCTTCATCAACCAATCATTCTCATACTCATTCATATTCTTCATCTTCTTCACCACAATCAATTCCATCAACTAATAATGCACCAATGTATAAAATTAAAAAATCAAATAAACGAGAAAGAGATACACGTGAAGATAGTAAGTATTATAATTATAATTTTTAAAAAAGAAATCAATACTAACAAAACAAAAAAATAGAAATGCATCAAAGACAAAAGTCTGCTGCTGCTGCTTTACCATTAAATCCACCACCATTAGTATTACCATCAGATGTCAGAAGACATTCATTAGCATCAAATTCTAGTTTTTCAAGATCTCCAACTTCATCACCGTCACCAACTGCAACACCAAGATCTGAACACACTAGATCTAGTTCAGCAACATCTTTACCAGATCAGAAACCAAGATTCACCGCTGGTGCAAATGCTGCTAATAATAACAATGGTAATGTCTCATCTTCAATTAATAGAAGAAAAATGCATCATAAAACTTCATCAAGTGGGGCTAATTTACCATCAAGTATTAAACCACCAAGTAGACCAAACACTGCTCCACCAAATCAAGGACCAGCTCAATTTCATTTTGATTATCCATCACCTCAACAACCACAACAACAACAACAAAATCAATATAATAGACCAAGTTCTAGAGCTAGTACATCATCAACTCCAATTGCACATAAACAAGCATTAGAATATCAACAACAAAAGTCTCATGTTAGAAGACCATCTAATTTATCAATTAGTACAAATTTAGATGATACATTACCACTAGTTGAAGAAACTCAAAAATTAAAATTGGGTGCTAGAATTAAAAAAGCATTTACTTTTGGTAGTAAAAAAGATTTAAGAAGTGTTAGTGGTGCAAGTACTACTTCAAGTATTAAAGAACCAAGTTCACCAGATCGTGCATCAATTATTTCAATGCCAGCTATTTATAGATCAAGAAAAAAAAGTGTTGCATCAACTAAATCTGCTATTATTCCAAGTGGTGTACCAGCAAGTCCAAGTATTCGTGGTGATAATGAATCAATGGCTTCAATTAGAAGTACTTCATCAGGTGTTTCATTTTCAAAATTAAAGAGAATGAGTAGAGGTTTATTTAGTAGTAATAAAAGAGATGTTAGTGCACCAGCTTCATTACATGAAAATTCATCATCATTTTCTTATTCAACTAATAATAATACACCATCAAGATATCATAGTGCATCAAAATCTTTATCATCATCAAATGTTCCATTTATGGGTATTGGTAATAATAGTCAATCTAATAGAAATAATTTTGTTGCAGCACCAGTTTTATCACATTCAGTTGCAGAAGCTGAATTACCAACTAAATCAAATGCTAGTGTTATGTCAATGTCATCTTTGAGTACTGTTACTAATTCAAATAAAAATGAAAAAATTAGTACTACTGCTATTCCACCACCTTCACCACCACCAAGTGATCAAGATTGTTATGAGCAAACTGCTGAAGATGTTAATAATAATAATACTACTACTAAAGAACGATATTCTTCAGAAACTGATCCAATCCCATCATTAACTTCTTCTACTGCTGAATCATCATCAAATAATGAAGGAGAAGAAGATGGTGATTTTATTTCTGCTGGTGATACTGTATTCCCAAAGAAGCTGGATCTTCTTGCAGTTGAATCTATTAGATCATCATTGGAACGAACAAAATCTTTAGAAAGAAGAAGAAGTAGAAGATCAACTAAAAGTGATAAAAGTGAAAGAACTTTGGATGCTAATGAAACTATTCCAAATGCTACTGAAATTCATGTAAATAGTGATGAAGTTGAATCATTAGCAAATGTTTCAATTAAAGATGCACCAGTTCCAACAAAAAGTATTTTAAAGAATGGTGATGATCAAGAAGAAATTAAAGAAGATGAACAACAACAACAGCAACAAAATGAAGAAGAAGAACCAATTGAAGAATTAGCATCAAATGCTTCAAACTTTTTAAATTTTGATTTGGGATCAGAATTTAGTTTGGATTTAAATTTTGATAAAGAATTATTACCAGAAAAAATTGATAAAGAAGATGTTCAATTAGCTACTTCAGTATCAGTTCCACAACCAGTTCAATCACCACCAGTAATAACCCCACAACAAAATACTACTAATAATAATTATTTGGCTCAACAAAATCAATATAGCCGTCATTCACCAAGACATTCAAAATCTAGTTCAAAATCAAGCATTGAAACTAATTATTCTCAACATAACCAACAACAACAACAATATCATTTGCATCCATTGTATAGAAACCGAATTTCACAAATGGTTCCATCTCATTCTGCTAATTCAAGCATTTCATCTGCATCATATTTATCTAATCATGTAAGATCCGATTCAACTAGTACTGATCAACAATACCAAACTACTAATAATACTTCTTCAACAAATAAACCAAGAAAGAAAAAGAACACTGTTACATTCTCAAGCAGAATTGTTATTTATGATACTTATGATGGTACTATTTATGATCGACGAGCAGATTTGGAAACTTGTAATCGGTTAACTCCTACTTTGGCACAACAAATTAAAGAAGACTTGAATAATTTCAAGATGGAAATGGAAATCCATGCTGATTCCAGAATTTATACGCATTTTTATTAATAATCTTTTTTTTTATATCTTTTTGAAATATATATATCCTTCTATTTTTTTATCATTTTATATTGTGTTTTTTTAGTTTTTTTGTAGAATGTTTTTTTTCTTTTATAAACTTGAGTGCTTTCATAATTGATAAGTTAATGATGAAGTTTTGTTTATCAAGAATATACTGAATTAAAGTACTGGAAAAAAAAATAGTTTAGTTCTTTATTTATTTTTTTCAAGCGTTGTTTGCACAGCCGTACTGTTGTTACGTCAGATTTTTGAAGGGGACTAATGATCTTGAACAAAGGAAAAAAATCTTGTGTGGGGTCTCCGAGATCTATAAAAAAAGATGGGAAAAAAGTAATTATGTTTGTAGCTTGAATTTTCCTCACGCTGTGTAAAATTTTGTATGACGCATCCTTTTTTTTTTTAGAGCTGTAGATTTCTTTACAACGGTTCTAAAAAAAAAAATTGAAGATCGGGTCCGGATCTGAGATTTTTTTTTCTTTGATGATTGATCGGCAAATCTTAATGAAAAAGTTGTGATCGATAGATCTGGTCTGACATTTTTTTTTAAAGGAAAAGCTGGGTAAAAAAAGGGTTCAAGTATTTTTTTGGTTTGAGATAGTATTTTATAAGACTGTTAATTGCGAAAAAGGTTTGTAGTGCTGTTTATCAATTATAAGATATGTTTAAATAATTTCTGTTAACTGTTGTTTATAAGGTCTACATATAATTTGTTCCTTATAATTGATAACAATATCGATGAATTCACTTTAAAGGCTGGCCGCTAAGCAATGAGAGAAGAAAATTTCCTACTGTAATGATGACTGAGGCACTCTAAGTATGTATATTCAATTGTACTCACAGAGGATCAAAATAGTTCAGTTGTTTTTTTGCACTTTATGCATTGTGTACAAGTATTCTCACAATTAATTGTGCTTGAACTTGTCCATATCCATCTGTATTAATCTCTTATTTTGCATAAATTATAGTTCTGATTTCAAATCGTATAGCAATCTTTTAAAAAAAAATACCGGAAAAATTTCCAGTTTTAAATACTTTTGTTATGGTTCACATGAGTTAGAATTTTTTGTTAGAAAAAAAAATTTAATCACAGATACATGTATATGTAACTGTTAAATTTTGTAGCGGTTCTAAGAGTTTTTCCGCTTTATTATTTCAAATAGGCAAATAATTTGTTTAAAAGACATTTAATTTTTAGATTACCAGGTAGTTTAAACAATACTAGGCAGACGGGTTTAAATAAAAAATTACTGAGTACATCACCATTTGAAAAAAATATAAATATGAACCCAAAAGATTTTAAAATTTTTACCTGGAAAAACTTTAATAGTTCATACTATGACATGTCAACTTAGTATACGAAAATTAATTGGATATTTTTTTTTCTGGCTTTTGTCCCGGTTTCCTTAGATACTGCACATAAACTTTTGACAGTTGAAAAAAAAAAAAGTAAGTACCTTACAAAGTGTCTGGAGTTTGGTACCAACGTTTTATGAGATGCAATTGATAAATTAAAGCAATTTTGTCAACAATTTCAATTGAAACCCAAAATTACCTCTATTTAAGAACTTGTATCAATAGAGTACATTTACAAGCGTTTATACCTCGATAGATAATATTCAAAAATGTATGAACATAAAAAAACTCATACATACTTCTCCTTTTTTTAGATTGAAAAACAGAGAAAATAGTTCTATGCAATTCAACATGTGTGCACGGATCTCACTTAAGAATGTGCAGGGTCTAAATTATGTCCTAAACTATAAATTTTTTAAAGAGGCAAAATATGGGTTGATTGTGGATAAATTTACCAGTATAATCTCATTTAAACAAATAAGAAAACTTACCAGGGTGTAATTATAAAGTTATTATAAATATGTGCTATTTCCACTAAGTATTTTGCGACATGATATGAAGATTGTAGTTATGGTAATTATATAGTGAGTGCGTTTGATGTTTATAATCTAAAGCTTTAGTTTAATTTTTATATACACCTAACTGATACATGAGTTTTATGAAACTGAAATTTTAGCAATAGATTTATTGGTTTCTCAGGGCTATTTCTTATTATTGCCTATTACTAAGTTAATTATTTGACAATCTTTAGATATTGTATTTGATTGATTTTACCTGCATTTAATCTACAATAGTTAATAGGGTATTATAGGATCTAGTTATATTCTCGAACAGACCAATTCCTAAGCGAATTTCTATCTAATCTTATTAAAGCAAGAATTGGACTGCTATCTAATTTAGTAGCCTAGTACAGTCTCAATTACATTTAGGTCGACTTCTAAGGAGATAAAGTATTTGACAGCCAACAATAGATACAATTGTACTACATTTTGATTAGTATTTCTTTATATATAATCTCACAATTCCATATCTAGATTACCTGTTTCTCTAATTGTTACTCAAAACTCATATATTCAAATTGTAATTTTCTGATTGATCTTAAAAAATAGCTTAATTGTTAGATTGTCTAGATCAATTATAAAAGATCACGTCACTCAAAGTTGAGATGGTACTGTAATTGTACAGTCACACACAGTCTGGATTTTGTGGGCACTAATATGATAAACTAAGTTACAATCAAAACATTTAAGAGAAAGAAAAAGAAACTTTCTAAAAATCTAAATTTAGAGTTTTTTTTTTGCAAAAGTCGAGGAAACAAACGGCTGTGCTATAACAGCTTAAAACAAAATTAAGCTTAATTTTTCTCTGATAAAAAAATCCATTCGCGATCAGCCGGATCTGAAATGCCAATAAAAAATCTTTTTTTTCCAGCCCGATTAATTTTGGCTGCAGTAGTATCATTTAATATTTTTTTCAAAATCTAAAAATAGCTACAAAATTTTTTAAGGGGCTAAACACAGCAGAAAAAAAATCAACTCCAAATTAACAATTTTTTATTACCTCCAGGTACTTGAAAGTTTAACATGTATCTTATAATTTGGTGCTGTACAACCACCACACTGGGGATATGTGTACAGTTCTCAATTTACATACATTTTTTTTTCAATATTTTTCATTTAATTTAATGAATAATTAATTATAAGATGGAACTTTTTTTTTACCATTATAGTAATAATATGTGTACAATTGGCACATAACTAATAAGTACCCAACTTACTAAATTTTTGATTTGGTATTATATTATAGTAGATATCTGATTTACAGCAAGTACAGCAGGAGTTATTTTAGATAAATTTAGAGCAATTAACCAATGTACCTATAGATTATAAGTTATTGTGATCGCTTATCTATATTCAATATAAGATCCCTTCGAACTACATAAACCTTAAACTACTACCAGTGATGGTAACTGTTGAACTATCAACTAATAAGCTTTTTAATTAAAGTAAATACTAAAGTAAATCCAAATCTCTGGGTGATATTCATAAATAAATTCATGCCAATATAATTTGGTAGATTAAATTCAATGGTATTATAACTGCAGCATAAATTCAAACATTTGCCCGAAATATTAGCCGATCATGTAAATCAAACAATAAAAAAACAACTGTGGTCCTGAATACCCGTCGTTGTACAATTATTAATTGGTGTTTAAATTTTATGGTAAGGAGAAATGGATTACGGTATTGTCTGAGAAAAATGTAAACATTGTAGGAACTCTTTGGAAACCATTCACGGGTAACTATTGTAAACCATAGTATCAAGGTATATACAATGTAATTGTCCTTGAAAGTTTTGTAGCTTTACCATATATATACAACATTGAAAGCATGAATTTCTTTGAGCTAAGAAAATTTCTAGAATATAGATTTTTTTTCCAACTGTAAATGCTTCCTTTTAAAAAAAGTTACTACATTGTATTTAATTAATTGATATGCAATAAAAACGTGTACCATCGTTTCCCTGGACCTGTAACATGCACTCTTAATAATAATTAATATCTGATTAAGATTCTCGCGTATAGAAGTACAGGACATCCAGACAGATCAGAGATACAGGTTGATCCCAAGATTTTACCTTAGATTTTCTATTTTTACTGGTAGTTAGCTACTGGTACCAGCAGTCTTCACAGCAACAAGCGAAATTCGAAGACTGATTTACAATATTCATTCTTCAACAATTTATTGTCAATTAACCACTCATTAATACTGTAGTAATAGCTAATGAATAAGGTACAATGATACAACTGAGTCTCTCAGGAATTTGGTAAATTGGTCACCGTGTTTTGTAGATGATTATTATTTAGTTCGCATACCTTATATTTCAAATGCACAGCATGTCGTTCAAAATTAATTAAAAATTAATCTACAGTATAGATAGCTTAACCAAGCTACATCTATAATTCATCCTGCTGTCCTAAAGCTTCAATACACTGTATACTGAGCGTAAGTGATTACGTGTTCTTCCAGAGGTACATCTGAATCCGTATTCATACCCATATATTCATTGATTTGAATCAATGTGATTTATTATAGTATCATGGCTATTAATATTATACCTTATAATTGAAAAACTACATACAAAGTAATAGGTTTAAGAAAATTGGTTCCAAACCTGGAGATGGGGGGATTAGTAAACTAACAACTCAGCTACTGCCCTAGTGCGATACCTGGTAACTCTGTATTTAACTTTAATAGCAGTATAAGGCCTTGTTTTATTGGCTCAAAGACATTTAATCTCACCAACTCCTTGAAATTTGTTGTTGTACAAAAATTTAATGTTTCAAATCTGAGATCCGGACCATCACTTTGTAAAAAAAAAAAAATTTTTGTAAAAGCCGTGGATGATTTGATAATAATATTTCCTAATGCCCGAACGTTACAATCTATAGATTTAATTAATTAATAAAACTTTTAATACGGCAGGTATATAAATTTAGCAAGCTTGAGCTATAATTGTGATCTTGATTTCTTAGTACGTGTATCCTTCAATTGCAAGCAATTGTTACCTACAGTGCTGTAACTGTATCCATTCAACATAATTTAATATTCAACGGGGCTGTATAATTCACAATGGTTACAAGCTCTGACTACTGTATTTTCATTTTAACTCTCTTAAGCACTGCTTAAAACATTGTTGAGATTAATAAAAAAATATCCATCAATGTTTGCTATGAGACATTGAATGAAAAATGATAAAAAAAGCCATCTCTATAGCGACAATTAACACAATTTTTACAGTGGAGTCACCACTTATGGTACCACAGTATTGAATGTATCGTTGTAGGTTTAAAAAGTTTTACATTGGTACAGTTGTACAATGTCGACCGATCAAGCAGCACTTATTAGGTACAGGTATAATTGTATACAACTACTGTAAATGAAATAGCATTAGATAAAATAGTACTGAATATTCAAATCAATACACTAGGTTAGACTTCATACGAAGTCTCTCGTATACCAAAATTATCTCTCATAAGAACAATTAATATAGAAAGTTTGTTATTAAATAGAAGATTGAGTTTTAACACCTGGATTGGTTAAGTATATCAATAAAAACCGTACAGCTGGCTACCTGGTAGTAGAGGTACCGTCGATGGTTGTATCAAAGTTATTAAAGAGTCGTTATGTATGATTCATTGAGTGTTGAGGATACCAGCATACACCTCCAGGTACAGTCCTTTAAACCTGTACTGTAATCCTATCAATTGATTACCAGTAACATTTAAGATAATAACGGCCAAATGATAACTTACCTGGTAATGACCAATAATCGGCTTGCCTTTTTTTTTCTTCTCTTGTTTCTTTTGCCCATGTGAAGCCCACGAGGTTGTTTCGTGTCTTTAATGTCTTAAAAGAATTAAAAAAAAAAAAAATAGATTTGATGCGCCAAGAACATGCTTGAACCCGTTTTGAGACCAATTCGATTTTTATTAAAAATTTTGTTTTAAAAAAAATTCAAATTTTGATTTTGATAAGCTCAAATTGCGATCGAGGAAGAAATAATCTGTTCATTGATCTGAATTGAATGTGAATTATCAATCCATGGATACAAATTTTCATAAAAAAATAGCAATGGCTTTAACACAGGTTGTATCTTTAGCATTGCTTGGAGAACATTCAATCTCAGTGAATAATCTACGAGAAACTTCTATCAACATACATGTAGTAAGTTAAAACCAACTAGACTACTGGTAAACCTTTAGTTATTGTAAATACATTGAACTCATCTTAATATACAATATCTAACTAGTTCATTTTTAATCTATGTATTATATAGGGCAGATTTCAGTTGGTCTCAATAAAATAACTAACCTTGATTTTGAAAAATCAACCCTTGATTGTCAGTTAAGAGTCAAATCTTAACTTTTTATAATAGCTTAATTATTAATGAACTAGATCAAGCTAGCAAGGAGTTTATGAACCCCCTAATCAGCTGAATCTATGGATCACAGACTCTAATTTGATCTGTAAATGTCTATAATTAGGTCACACAGTATGATACCCTTTATAAGCATATTTTATCTGGATGGGCTACAATTGGATTCACTAAAGAATAACTTATCAAAGCAAGTTCCTTCATAGATCCCACTAAATGAATTACAGTATATTGCAATTAACCCTAACTTTTTAGTACAGCCTTGCTACACTTCGAAAACTTTATACAGCATATTTATATTTCAACATGTACAAGTTGTACAGTGTAGAAAATTTAGTTAACTGTTTAGCATACGTAGTACTTACCTTTCAAGGCTACTTGGTACGTACAAAAAGACTGGTACCTTGGTAAACCACAGTTTTGAAAATGAAAGACAAAATCAGCTGAAATTGCGCATATTAGTAAAAAAAAACTTTTAGACAGTTTTTCGGCTCAGCATGCAAGAATGTTTGTGACTCTCTTTGTTTAAAACCTACTGAAAAGACATTTTTCAATTTGAACGTCGGCTCAGTTTAATTTTTATTCAATATTTCAAGCCGTTTAACAGATCATTTAGATCATGGTTAGAAATCAACAAAACTTGATCAAGGGATTGAAGTCAATCAAATTTATAGTTTAAAAATATTGTACCCAAAATAAGTCAGTTTTAACTGACAATATCTACAATGGCAAACTTTATTACTCTTAGCTTACCAATTATAATAGAACATCTAATGTCGTTCAGATACCTGGCAAAAAAACTTACTGGTGTGATACTATATCCGATAAATATATAATCTGTGATGGTCGACTTCCAAAATCTAAACTGTTTCTGACCTTTTTATTTACATGAACATCACCAACTTCTGTACCATGACATATTACCAGATTTTACTTTGGTTCATAGATTTTGATATCGGGTAGCTACATAATTATTAGTTTGTGCAAGTGTACCTTATACACCTATCATGTCATCCCGAAAAATTATCGAGAATTCTTGTTGGAATATATACAGTAAATCTAAAAGCACTGGTGTCTTATGAACACACTTGTACACTTTACTGGTGTATAGTCGGTAATTCTTCAATTCTACATATACATATATATCCCGTAATCCGAGAAGTGAATATTTGAAAAACTCAAATCATGAAACCGCTTAATTCTAAACAAGCCTATTTTTACAAATTAAATTATTATTATACATATGTTAATGATTAACATATATTGTTCTAAATGCATGGATTCATAAAGTGCATGGGTGAAATAAATATCAATTTATCTGAAAGAATTGACAATGATTCCGGATACTCAGGTAGTAAAATAAGATTTTTTTATACAACTCAGTCTGGATCAGAACCTTTTTTTTTAAAGTTTTTTTTATATTCTATTCATGTCGTTTCAAAATGTATCAAGTTTAAAATGTAGTATAAATAAATATAAATTTATTCAACTTTATCCTCAAAAGAGCTTATCCTTAGTGTATACAAGTTATTGTATCGATCTACACTTCATGATTGACATAAATAGACTATTGAATTTGGCTCCAATAATAAGATAATAAAGAAGCTTTTTTTTGTATTATTTGAAAAATATATATTGGTTTTTCGCTTAACTCTACTAGTATTATGTATTTTATACTTTTTTTTTCTTGTTTATTGTTGTAGAGTTTGGAACTTAAAAAAATTTACTAGTAGACTTGGTACTAAGCTACCAGGTAGCACTGATTGATAATTATAATCAATTATAATTAGTCTATATGTTTGAAAAAAAAAAGCCTCATGCGGCTCAGAATAATCTAGATCTAATTATAAGATTTAAGGGATCCCGTCGACTTTTTAACGTTATAGTATGGCTCAGTATCTAGATACATGTATATACTCTATCCCTAACTGGATGGATTACTGCTAAACTGAAATACTTATTTGATAGCAATAATTCAAAGTCATGCATAGGATTAATCGAATTCTAGAAAACATTAAAACAGACACCTTTATGATCATGTTACCATTTATACAGTGAGTCTACTTCTTCTTTATATCTTGTTATGAATATAATAACATAGTGATAAGTTATATTCATTTCTTTTTTTTAGTATTTTTGTTATTTTTTCGAGTCGTCTTACCTGATATTTGTGATATACTAATCTTATATTGGTCTTTAATTTTGTAGTACTATTATTATTGCTCCCATGGCATGCTGCAATGTAGGCATGCGATCAATGACAAGCCACATCTACACCTCTTACCAGGATCTAGAAAGCACAATATTACTACAAAAATACATGTAAATCCAAATCTTTAAAAAAAGTAAGATTAATTACAAAAAATTATATAATTAATCAATTTTTTTTATCAAAAGTTATTGGTACCCCATCAGCAACACTTGAAGTCAAGGCAGCTTTTTGTTTAATTGGATCCAAATTAAACCAATTAATATCATCAAATACTTGAGCCAATCGAACTAAAGTAAATGCAGCTTCAACATTAGCAAAAACAGAACCAATACAAATTCTAGGACCAGCATTAAATGGAATATATTTCCAAATATATTGAGATGATGGTAAATTTTCCCATCTATCAGGATCAAATTTTTCACTTGTCGAACCCCAAAATTTTTCATGTCTATGTAATGTATAAGTATGATATTGAACAATTGTACCTTTTGGAATAAAAATTGGTTTAGATTCATCTTTACCACCACCTTTTGGTAAAATTGTATCTTTATTAGCTTGTCTTGAATTAATTGGTACAACAGGATATAATCTTAAAACTTCATTAATTAAATATTGAACATATTTACATCTTTTTAATGATTCAAATGTTATATTTTCAATTGTTTTACCAAATTCTTTTAAAACTATTGTTCTTAATTTATACCAAACTTTTTTATTTCTTAACATTAATGCAAAACTAAAACTTAATAAACTTGCTGTTGTATCTCTACCAGCTAATAAAACAGACATTGCTTGATCTCTTAAAATTTTTTTATCATCAATAGTTTTTGATAATTCTTTTAAAAAAATATATTTATCATCAATATATTGATTATTTTCAATTGATAATTCAACATAATAATCAACAAATTCATGACAATTTTTTACAGCATTTTGATATTCTTTATTATCAACTAACCAATATAAATCTTCAGCAACTGATCTATATAATAAATATTTTTGAGCAATTTTAAAATTTTTTGCAAAATTTTCTGATGCAATTGCTCTATCTTTACTTAAACCATTACCATCACTTAAACTCATTGTTGATTCACCAAATAAAAATTCAGTTGCAGTATCTAAAGTTAATTTAAAAAATAATTCTTGAATATCACAATGAAAATTTTTTAAAATAATTTGTTCAATTAATTTATTAACATGATAATTTAATGAATCTAATTGAGAAATTTGTTGTTTTGAAAATTGAGGTCTTAACATTGCTCTTGAATGTTGCCATTCAATACCACTAAGTGTAAAAATTCCATCTCCCATTAATGGTTGAAATTGATCATGTCTTGATGCTAAATCAAAATCTTTAAATTTTGTTGCTAAAATTGTTTTTAAATTTTCTGGTTCAATTGTATTAATTAATGTTCTACCTAATGATTGTTCTCTAAAAGTTAATGCATTATGATTTAAATATTGTCTTTGAGTATATTCATGAAATTCATTTTTATTATAACTTTTTGCAAAATTTATTAACGCTGGTATTCCAAATGGTATTGATAATTCAAATTCTCTTGGTGTTGAGCAATTATTTTTATATTGTAAGTATCTAAAGTATAATTCATCTAGAAAGTCATAGATGAGTCTAATTATTGGTAAAGAAAGGATGATATAGACTAGCAACATTCTTATTTTTTTGGTTGTAATGGTGAAAACTATTTTGAATAAATTTTAGCGTTTATTTAATTAACAATAATTGTACAACTTATATTACAGCCGCACGAAAAATTTCTATTAACTATTTATATTATAAATATATAAATTAATATATGCAATTACTACTGAGTTCATTAATCATCTTCTTCATCTTCTTCACCCCATTCTTTTAACCTTGATGCTATAATAACTTCTACAATAACAATACCAACCATAATCCACCATGCTAATCCAATCATTCCAATTTTAACACCTAAAGAATAAATATTTCCTAATAAGAACGGACCAATACATCTTGCTAAAGAAGTAACTGATTGTGTTAATCCTTGAACAGTTCCCATAACTTTATAAGAAGGTGCAGCATTAGTAATTAAAACCCCCATTGGTGGAATTGTAAAAGTTCTTGCCATAATACAAACAGCTGCTAACATTGATGATAATACAATAGCATTAATACCATTTGAAGTTGTAACTAATGGTAAAAATGGCATTAAAAGATATCCAATTGGGAATAAAAATAATGCAAATTTATGAATACCTGCATTACCAACTTTTGCAGCTAATCTTGGATAAACACCTAATTGTAAACAAATTCCAACAACTCCTAAACTAGATATAACTGTTCCAATTTTAAATGTTGGTAATCCTAATCCACCATTAAATATTAAAAAGTTTTTATAACTATCTTCCATTCTTGGTGTTGATAAAAAAATTGGTAATAATTGCATAAATGCAGGTGCATGAATCATTAAAATAAAATATGCTATAAGTGTAATTTTAACTTTATATGTTAAAACAGATTTAATTGATTTATCAATTTTATCTTCTTGTGATTGTGGTAATGGTCTTGTTTCATCATCCTCATCACTATTTTCTTGTTCATAATCATAATCATGAATATTAATTGTATTATCAATCGATGATACTTCAATATAATCATGACTAGTCAATCCAAACATTCTTTTAATTTTATTACCAATTTTAATACCTAAATCTTCTCCATTTGACTTAAATACAACATATTTACCTGTACCAGTTTCTTTAACAAATAAAAATACTAAACTTGATGCAAAAACTAAACAAGGCATTAAAACTAAATTTGGTAATAAATAAGGATATTTTTTAAATAAATTTGAATTTTCAAATAACCATGGAATATTATTAACTGGATCAGCTAAAAATCCACCTAATGTTGGTCCAATAATCATACCAAGATTCATTGTCATTGGCATAATAGCAAAAGCTCTTGTTTGATATTCTTTATGATCTTGAACTAATTCAGCAACAATAGTTCTTATAACTCCAACATTACCATTTAATAATCCCATCATAATTCTTGCTAAAATAGCCATATAAATATTTGATGAAATACCTAATATTAAAATTGATAATGTTGTACCTAATAATCCAAATATTAATGCAATTTTTCTACCAAAATTATCAGAAAATTTTCCCCAAAAAACAGATGTTAAAGTTTGACCTAATGGGAATGCTGCTACTACAACTGTACTTAATGATGCAATTGTTGAGGGAGTTTTGTAACCAAAACTTTGAATCATATAATATAAATATGGTGAAATTGATGAATATGCAATAGGTTCAAAAATTCGACATACTGCTAACATGAAAATTTGATTTCTATGTGGTATTGTCCAATAACTCGGTGATTCATTTTTTTTGTTGTTATTATTATCATCTTCATTTGTCATGTTAAGTTTAAGTTGATTTTATAATTACAGAAAGATTAATCATATTTTTATGTAAAAAAAAAAAAAATTCGGAATCATGTCCATATTTATACTCGTTGAGAATGTGTCTTGAAAAAAATGTCACAGATATCAGTATCAGTATTAATCAAGCCTTACAATTTTTTTTAAAATCGCAAACTTTCTCGGAGTCCGGTGCCTGTTTTCCGGATTGCTGTCTTTCGGCTATTGTGCTTAGCACTGCTTGAATGTCAAACGGCTTATCGCTTTCCGATAAGGTTTTTTAGGCTGCCTTAGTAATATTGTTTATTTCAGCCAAGTATTGCAAAGTTTTTGGTATCTTCTGTAATAGTTATAATAGTCATCAAAGGCAGTTTGATTAATCATTTAAACGTCGTGACTCAAGACCGGTGGCTAAATTGTTAACAGCCAAATTTCCCACACAGGATAAAAAAACGTGTACATAGATCGATACACCTACTATTTAGCGGGAGATAATCATTTTTTTCTTTGTCTATGACGATATATACTATCATTTGATATAGGGCTGATTCTATACTATACTTGCTATATTAGATATTCAGAGTATATACATGAATATCCAGGTAGAGCCATGATATACATAAATGCTTTTAAAATACATAGATTGTTATTGGCGAGTATATATTAAAGTTAATTTTACATGTCGCAATCCACGGGTATCAATATAGATGCGCCGCTTCAAGCCGCATTGAAATCTCTTGGCAAAAACAAACAGTACCTATCCTAATGACCATCATGACATACATGTATATACAAGATACTACCACTACCAACTATATACCAACAGATCTACCATATACCGTATATCATAGCAATAATTGAAACGCTTGGACCCTGATATACTAATTAAGTAACTAGAGTTTCCTTAACGGTCAAAAAAGGTACATGTACATCGAGACCATAGCAATCAATCTAATCGTTACAATTGATACTCGTCATAATTGAAGCAAAGAAAGGTATCACGAAGGAATATAAAACCATATAACTCAGAAATTCCTAGCTATGAGATAATCGTAGCGGATAATGTGTATACGAAGCAACAATAGAATAATGATAGTCTGATTGAATGATTGTAGAAACTTACATTATAAACTTGCCAGTCAAAAAAAAAAAAAAAAATTAATAATAATAATAATTGATCTATAATATCTTCTAGTATTTAATTCTATAAAATTTTTCATCTAACAATCAGTTAATTTAGATCCAATAAATATCTGTAAACAAACTACTAAAGTCATAACCCACCATGCTAATCCAATATAACCAATTTTTATACCAAATGCAAAAATACCACCAAAAGTAACTGGTCCAATAGTTCTAGCTAAACTCATTAAAGTTTGTGCCATTGAATTAACAATAGCTAATTGACCTTGTGGAGATACATTAGTCATTAAAACTTCTAATCCTAATAAACTAAATGAAGTACCCATAGCAGAACCAAATGCAATAATAGAGGTTGAACTAATAATTAAAGTAGGATTATTAGCAGGTAAAAATGATAAATATGGAATAATTGTATAACATAAATATCCTAATAAAGAATATTGATGAACTTTTAATGTACCCCAAATTCTTGTTGCTTTTGCATATCCTAATAATTGAACTAACCCAGCAGTTAAACCAACAACTGTTAATGTAAGACCAATTTGTGAAGATGGTAATCCTAATCCACCATTAAATTTAATAATATTTTTATAAGAATTTTCCATTCTTGGTGTTGATAAAAATAATGGTAATAATTGTAACCAAAATGAACAATGAGTCATCATTAAGAAATATCCAATTAATACCATTACAACTTGTTTAGTCAATGCATCTTTAAAAGTTCCTTTAATTGGCATTTCTGGTTCAATAACTTCATCATCAGATATAGAAGGATTTAATAATTGTCTTTCAGGATCATTATAATCATAATTATAATACCATGATTGAATTTTATTACCAAATTTTAAACCCAAATCTTTATCTTTTTTAAAAACAACAGTTTTACCAATATGAGTTTCTTCAACAAATAAAATAATTCCTGTAATTGCAATAATAATTAATGGAACACAAATTAAATTTGGTAATAAATAAGGATATTTAGCAAATAATTTAGAATTTCCAAATAATGATGGAATATTTTCAACTGGATTTGCTAAAAAACCTGAAAACATTGGTCCTAATGATCCAATATTCATTGCAATTGGTAATAAACTAAAAGCATGTGATTGATAATCTTTATGATTAATCATCATTTCACCAACCATTGTTCTTAAAAGTGCTAAATTACCATTTAACATTCCAGCAACAAATCTTGTCCCAATAGCAAAATAAATTGTTTTTGAAAATCCAAATGCAGTAGTACAAGTTAAAACACCAACTAATCCAACTAATAATGCAAATTTTCTACCAAAATGATCAGCTACTTTACCCCAAATCATACCTGTAAAAACTTGACCCATTGCAAAACTTGCTAATGTAAAAGTACTTAAAGATGAAATACTAGAAGGATCATCATAACCAAAACTTTTAACCATATAATAAATATATGGTGAAACTGATGAATATGCTATTGGTTCAATACCTCGACATAATGCTAATAATAAGATTTGTCCTTTTTTAGGAAGTGTTTTAAAAGATGGGGTTGTCATTGGTCATTATGAATAGAATGAAAAAAATTTTAAAACAGATATATGAAAAAAAAAAAAAATTGTTGAAATAAGGTCTTTTATATATTTATAGAAGTTTCTCCGGGATCATTTTTTTGTAGTATGGAAATGGGCATGAATGGTCCGAAGAAAAAATTTAGATGGATCCCGACCTGGTGATTACGTACTAAAGACCAGCCGCACTACTACTAGTTTGAACTTGTTACCCGGGTGACCCTTATGGAATCAATCTGATGAGACTTTGAGACTAGGGACCCTCTGGATAATCCAGTCAAGCTGTTAGGAAATTATCTATTGTGTTTTATATTAGTCTAGTCATTGAATACCTTTTAAATGATTATAGTTTTTACGATCAAACCATACTAATACCTGGTAAACTATAGCTTTTCATTTGATGGCCAAACACACCTACAAGTACATTCTTGCAAATGTGGTACCATGCATGGTACATATTATATAAAGTTTCTAGTTTCTATCCTATGTCCTACACCCTGAGGTCTGCGGATACTACTCAATTATTAAGACATTGTATTGTTACCTTAATTACCAGGTAATTGAATTAAGTCAAGTGGGACACAAAATATGATACCTGTCTAATTTATTTTAAGCAGTTGATAATGAGTTTACCAATGCTACCAAGGTAGTGAAGTAAATTTAGCAACTAGTTGTACTTGTATAAGTACGTCTATATTGCATATACTGTATGTACAATTGTACATTAAATTATGGTTGGAGATTTTATTTATTCTCAAAAGGTGTAACTTCGCTTGTTTTAGACTTTTTACAGTCAGAAATAGATTATCAGATATACTGGTAATTTGTGATCAGATAAAACAAAACAAGACAATAACAAATTAAAGTAAAAAAAAAAACAACATATCTATTAATAATACAATTAAAGAAAAGTAACCTCTTAAGAATCTATTTTTTTATTTAAAATTTCATAAACCATTTTTCTTCTAATTTGTGGCATATCTTTTTGACTAAATGCAAAATCTTTTTCTCTTGATAAAACTTCAACCATTTTACAAGTGAAAACACCACAATCTGAACCATTTGATTGTTGAGGACAATCCAATTTATCACAAATTTCATAATTATCATAAAATTGTTTATGTTCTTCTAATTTACCAGGATCTAATTTATCAGATTCTGAAATCATATATTCTTTTAATAATTCTAAACTTGGTGTACCATAACCACCCATTGAATCAAAAAATTGAAATTTTTTTTCTTTATTATTAATAACTGCCATACACCAATGAGTATTAGATCTATTAATTGGAACAAAAATATAATCTAATTTTCTAACATCAATTTTTTTTCTTTTAGCCCATCTTGCAACACCAGGATAACCTTTTGGTCCTTGTAATGTTGTAAAAAAATGTGTACTAAAAACAAAACTTGATCCTTGATGTCTTTCACTAACCATACTTAAATAATAATCAATAATATTATCATTTAACCATTCACCATCTTTTAATGTTCTAATATCATGACCAGTAATTTCAATTTTATATCCTGTAACCAAAACAGTATTTCTATTTGGTTGTTTCCATAATTGTTGAATTTTTTTACTTTCATCAACTGGTAACGGTTTAAAAGGTTTATCTTTTTGTTTACCAGTTGGTTTCTTTTTCATTAAATCAACTTCTCTTTTAACATTACGATGTCTTTCAATAATTTCATCATATTTTTTTTTTCTAATTTCTTTATCTAATTGTGCTGATGGGAATTCTCGTTCTTCCCATTGTTTACTTCTAATTCTTGCTTCTCGTTCTCTTTCTCTTTCAATTCTTTCTCTTTCTTGTTTAAAAAATGCTAATGATGAAGTAGTTTTTGTTGTATTACTTCTTTTTAATCTTGAAAATGGTGTTCTTGTAATTGGTTGTTCAATTAAATCATATCGAACTTCAATAATATCATCAATTGGTGAATTATAAGTACCTAAACATGAATCTTTAAAACTTGTTGCCCAATTGTTATTATTATTATTAGTTGTATCACTTACTGATCTATTATTATTAGTAAGTGAAGAAGAAAAATTAAATGCAGTACCATAACCAGGATTAGTTTTAATACCAGGAGTAACTGGAGGACTAAAATCAATAGTTTTATTTCGAATTAATGGTGTTAAAGTTCGTTGTGGAGTATCAACATCCATAATATTATCATCAATAGTATTTGATTGAGGTGTAAATAAACCACCACTAGTTTTAACAGGTTTTTTATTTTTAATTGGAGTTTTAATGTTAGTATTGTTATTATTCAAAGAATTATTTGCCATTGCAGTTTTTAATAAACTTGGTTGTTTATTTCTATTCAGTTCTTTCATATTAACACGTTCATTTTTTTTATTATTCTTTGATAATAACTCATCAAGAGTTGGTTCATTATTATTATTGTTATTATTAAGTTTACTAGTTGAAATACCCATGATTGGATTATTATTAGTTCGAATAGGAGCTGGTGATGTGTTATAAATAGGTTGAGATAAAAATCGATCTTCTACACGATCTGATTCAGTTGGGAAATTTGGGTATAAAATGCTAATATCGTCGTCAATTTGTTCTTCTTCAATTTCAATTTTTTGACGTTTATTATTATTTGGATATTGATCGTCTTGTTGTAAATATTTTGATAAATTATTAAATATTAATCTAACACCGGAAAAAACTACTGATGCAGTGGTTGTTATGATTTTAGAACTATTATCTTTGACCCAATCGAGTGTATCACCTTCGTCGTGATCAAATTCGTCAAAAATCTCGTCGTTTTTATTTTCTTCGTCGGATAAATTTGCTCTATATGAATCTGTAAATGCTTCAACAAATGGTCGTTTCATTCTTATTTATTATTATGATTTTGATATTATTGATGAATTCTATTGTACATTTCTATTAATTTAGTGTAGATTAATAGATTCTTTTTATAATAATAATAATCAATATTTATGTTTTTTTTTTTTTTTCTAAGTGAAGTGAAAAAAATCAAAATTTTTGTTGTGCGTGAAATTGGAAAAGCAGGCTTGAGAATTTTTTTTCTCTCCTTATGCACGTGTAACTATAGTAACGAGACGGCTGTAGAATAATTTAGTAATGCCACAGTTGGAATGTTATGTAATACGAGTAAGTGACATCCGGGTAACCTAGCAATTTACCGCCACGGATGTCATGATTTTGGTATACAGGCTACTTTAGTAAGATATATTACATATAATATGAAAATTTATGGCATAGTTATATTCTTATGAAAATGAGGATTATTTTTATGGTATTTCTTATAGCCTTGTTAGAAGTTTGTGGCTAATAATTACGCGTCAAAGTTATGTCGTCAATAAACAAAAAACCCAACAAGCAAAAGAATAAAAAAACTGCACGCGTTTACCAGAAAAAAAAAAAAAAATTAATTTCAGACCCGTTTTTTTTTTTTTTTCAACTTTATTACAGACATAAAAGAGAAAACTTTTAATAAAAATAATAAAACAAAAAATGTCAACAGAAGACGAAGAATTTAGAAACCATGATGCAAATGAATCTAAAAGAATTATTAAAGATATTCGAGATGAACAATCATTAGTTGCAAATGATACTAGTTCAGGTTTTAGTACAATGACCCAAAGTTTAGATAAAGTTAATGGATATGTTGCAAAATATGATAGAACAACAGAATTATTTGAAGATTCAAGTTATGTTACTAAATTAACACAAAAAGGTCGAAAAAAATTACAAAATCAAAATATTGGTTCATCAACAACTGTAAATTTTCAAAAATTTGCTGATAGAATTAGAGAAGCATATTCAAAACAACATCAAGAAAATGATCCAAAAGCATTTTATCAATTTGCAATAAGATTATCAACTGAAGTTAGAGGTACAAATAATAGTACATGTTCAATGGATAATATGATTGCATCTATGGGTAGAGTTAAAAAAGTTATTCAAAGAAGACAAGCTCAAAGATTAAAATTTGATGCATCAGAACAAGTTAATCCACAAAAAGTTGAAGCTGGTGATATGCAACAAGGTGCTAATTTACAAACTCAAATTATTAAAGGTATCTTTAAATTAGCAAAATTTTTTATAAAACAAGCAGAAGTTGGTACAAATGGTAAACAAAGCATTCCATTATATCAATTTATTTTAAATCCTGAACATTTTAATCAATCAGTTGAAAATTTATTTTATTTATCATTTTTAATTAGAGATGGTAAAATTGGATTATTTGTTGAAGAAGGTGAACCAATGATTTTTTTAAATGAAACAGAAGATGGTAAAGAAGGTGCATTAGATAATTCAAGATCTCAACATATTTCATTAGATTTGGAACATGATTTAGCAAGTGAAATGGCAAATGAATATCAAATTGAAACTCCATATATTCCAACTAGAAATTATGATGAAAATAATAATATTACTAATATTGAAGAATATGAATTTGATGATGAAGAGGAAGAAGAAGAATATGAACTTGATGAAAATATGGAACAAGTATAGTTTGTATTTTATTTTGTTGATATATTATTTATTTATTAGTGTTTTAAATGCATTCGTTTTTTTTATTATTGTGATAGATAAAGTCTAGTGAACTTTTTTATTGATGTAGTACTTATTCGATAACTAGCTAGTACCAACCCAAGCGCTGATTAAGCCGCATTTGATGTGGTGAAATGAAACGAAATCATGGCAAGCCGCATTCCTTACTGAAGTGAAATAATAATAAATAATGCAATAATTTAATTCTATATACAAATCTATTAATTTACAATATATACAATATTTACAGAAAAAACTATTCGTTAGTAATTTTATAATCATTAATCCAACAATCTACATCTAATAATTCATTAATTGGCCATTTAGCAATAGATAATGCAGCTAAATCGGTACTATAACCAGCTTCATACATTTCAATACCAGCCCATCCAATCATTAATGCATTATCAGTACACCATTTTGGTTCAGGAAAATGATAATTAAATTCTGGTAATTCTTTTCTTAATTTTTCTCTTAAATGTTGATTTGATGCTACACCTCCAGCACAAACAAAATCCATTCCATTTAAATTATTTTGTTCACTTGCTATTTTAACTTTACCAACTAAATGATGAAAAATTGCATTTTCAATTCTATTTGCTAATTCTTTTTTATCAACTTGATTTAAATTTGTCATATCATTATTAAAATATAATTGAGCATTTCTTTTAACTGCACTAATAAATGGTGCAAAAGAAAATAATGGTACATTAACTCTACCCTTTTGATTTTGCATTGGATTTGGAAAAGTTACTTCATCAGGAATTGAATGTTTTTCATCATCAAAATTTGTATTAATTAAATTTTCCATTTCTCTACCAATTGCAGTACCTTTAATACCTAATTCTCTACCACATTTATCTAACATATCACCAATTGCAATATCAACAGTATTAGCTAATACTGTATGTTTGGTAACTGATTCACTTAATACAAACATAGTATGACCACCACTAGCTAATAAACTAACAAATGGGAATTGCGGGCTTTTACCTCCCGTGAAAAATCTTGCAGTTAATAAATGACCTACCATATGATGAACTCCAATTAATGGTACTCTCCATGCTATCGCCAATCCTTTTGCTAAATTCAACCCTGCAGATAATGAACCCATCATACCAGGCCCTCTAGTAGCACATACTAAATCAATTGCATTATTATAATTTAAATTATTTCGTTTTAAGATTTTTTCTACTATTGGTGCTAAACTTTTTTGATGATGCCGTTTGGCTTCTGTCGGAACAATGCCACCCACCTGTGAATGATCTAAAGTTTCAACAATATGATCTATTAAAATTGGATCTTGATTTGGTTTTCTATTAATTAATGCTACTGAAGAATCATCGCATGATGATTCAATGGCTAAAACATGATATTTCCTTAGATTTTTGGTAACTCTAAGTCTTGATAATCTTGATATCATTTAATGATTTGTATTGAAAATATAAGAAAAAAAGTGGAAAGATCAAAGATGATGATTGATTTGCGATGATGTTCTTCTATTCATAAGTTTATGTATTAGGTTTATTTTAAAAATGAACGGCACTGAAAATTTTGATGTGAGAAGAAAATTTCATCTGCACCTTGATGTTTCTCTGTTTAAGCTGTTGTAAGAAATAATTTTATGGCGGGGGACGGCGGCGGCTTGAAAACTGGATTAAAGGCTCTTGGGTGGCTTGAAGGGTGAAAAGCTTCGCTTGCGCACTCAATTTCTTTAAGCTTTAGTTCATAGGTAGAACTTGTACGCGTAAGCGTAAGCTTACCATTTTGGCCCTGTTAAGGCACCTAAGACATTCTTCTCCGCTTATAGAGCCTTTAATTATACTGATTACGTTATATCGTGTTGATATTAAAACATTAGACAAGCTTATTTTGTGATGGATAGATAATCATCATCATGTAAGTTTAAGTGAATTAAGCAATATAATACACTGTATAAAAGTCTCAATGTTTCCCTGGTTCCGAAATGTTCTTTAAAGAATTTATATTATGAATTTTATTATATTATTTTGTGTTAAAGTGCCTTGTATTCAGAAAGAAAAACTATCCAATTGTTTTTAACATATATTAATTGTACTGGATATTAGTTGAAATTAATGAAGACAATTTGACCATAAAAAATGATTATATACTCTTGACCAAATTAAGGTACACACTAGCTCATATTGACAAAAGTACCTTAAAGTATTATAAAAACTACTAGAATAACTAGGGTCCAGAATATTTCCTAAATTTTTGCCCAATCTAGAAATAATTTTAATATAAAATAAAATACATAAACCTTCCAGAATTAATAATTAATATAATTAAAAAAACTACATCATCTCTTTTTTTAATTATTATTTCAATAATTCATAGTTTAATTCAGTCCGATAGTAAATTTCAGTACAGTAGTTTTTTTATATTTTCAATATCATAATTAATGGAGAGTATTGGGCCGGAACCAGCTTAAGAGAAAAAATTAAAAAAACCTACCACTTAAGCGGTGATAAGACCTTATTTTTCATCAAATAATAGCTTAAAATGTCTCGCTTCTACCTGCGTCCCCTCCCCCTCCTTCTTCTCTAATAGTCGCGGCTATGTGTTCACTTTTGACTATTCAAGCTGCGTTAAAGTATCGTAGCCCGTTTTATTTACAGTATTTTGCAGATCAATTTCAAAACTTTATATTAATCCAAGAAAAAAAAAAAACCATTAACAAATAAACTATAAAAAACCTCTGATTTCCGCACATATTTTTCTATTCCTTTTTTTTTTTCTTCTCCTCTTCTTCCCATAAAAAATAATAATAATAAAATAAAATGAGTTTACCATTAGAACAAGAAATCGAATTACCAAATGGTTTAAAATATAAACAACCATTAGGTTTATTTATTAACAATGAATTTGTTGCATCAAAAAATGGTAAAACTATTGAATCTATTAATCCAACTACTGAAGAACCAATTTGTAAAGTTTATGCAGCAGATGGTGATGATATTGATGTTGCAGTTAAAGCAGCAAGAACTGCATTTAAATCATGGAAAAAAGTTCCAGGTTATGAAAGAGTTAAATTATTAAATAAATTAGCAGATTTAGTTGATGAAGAACGAGTTTTATTATCATCTATTGATGCTTTAGATTCAGGTAAACCAAGACAAACCAATTGTATTCCAGATATTGATGAATGTATTGATGTTTTAAGATATAGTGCAGGTTATGCTGATAAAGTTAATGGTCAAAAGATTGAAACTCATCCAGGTAAATTTGCATATACAACAAGACAACCATATGGTGTTTGTGCACAAATTGTACCATGGAATTATCCAATTGCTATGGCATCATGGAAATTAGGTCCAGCTTTAGCTACTGGTAATTGTTTAATTTTAAAAACTTCAGAAGTTACCCCATTATCAATGTTATATTTTTGTAATTTAGTTAAAAAAGCTGGTTTCCCACCAGGTGTTGTTAATATTGTTTCTGGTTTAGGTGCTGATGCTGGTAATGCAATGGCATCTCATATGGATGTTGATAAAGTTGCATTTACTGGTTCAACTGCTACTGGTAGATTAGTTATGAAAGCAGCAGCTAATTCAAATTTAAAAGCAGTTACTTTAGAATGTGGTGGTAAATCACCAAGTATTGTTTTTGATGATGCTGATTTTGATCAAGCAGTTAAATGGTGTTTAACTGGTATTATGTATAATATGGGACAAATTTGTTCAGCAACTTCAAGAATTTATGTTCAAGATACTATTTATGATAAATTTGTTGAAGCAATTGTTTCTGAATCAAAAAATAATGCCAAAATTGGTTCACCATTTGATGATTCAGTTGAACATGGTCCACAAGTTAATAAACAACAATTTGATAAAGTTATGGATTATATTAAAAAAGGTCAAGAAGGTAAAGCTAAATTAGTTTTGGGTGGTAATAGAGTTGGTGATAAAGGTTATTATGTTGAACCAACTATTTTTGCTGATGTTGAAGAAGAAGAAGTTATTATGAGAGATGAAATTTTTGGTCCAGTTGTTTGTATTTCTAAATTTAAAACTGATGAAGAAGCTATTGAAAAAGCTAATAATACTCAATATGGTTTAGGTGCTGCTGTTTTTACTACTAATTTAAATCGAGCTCATGAAACTGCTGAAGAAATTGATGCTGGTACTGTTTGGATTAATAGTTCAAATGATACTGATATTAGATTACCATTTGGTGGATTTAAACAATCTGGTATTGGTACTGAATTAGGTTCTTATGGTATTGATGTTTATACTAAAGTTAAAGCTGTTCATGTTAATTTACAAAATAAACTATAGAAAATTAGTTTATATATAGAAAAATCTTAATTTATTGCATCATGATATTATAAAAAATGTTAAAGCGTTTAATTCTAGAAGCGCTTTTGGTAATTAAAATTAGATTTAGCCGCTTTAAATGCGGCTAATTATTTTCCCCGCGTCGTATTTTTAATTTAGTTCGAAGATCACTAGCTACTTCAAGCTCACTTAAAACTTCACATGGCAGTTAAGAAAAAAGCCTATACATTGTACGAATTTCTATATTCAAAAAAAGATATATTAAATCAACCTACCAGCTGAATTATATAAAATATTAAAACAATCTAATGATACAAAACCTTGATAATTTTTCTGTTCATAAATTTCTGCTATAGCATCCAAATAACTTGTTCTAATAAATAATGCATTATTATTTTCATCAATAACCCAATATCCAAATCCTTTCAGATATAATGAATTATTTGGATGATATAATCTAAAAATATCATTACTAAATCCATAAAATTTAACATTACAATTATCCAAATCTATTATAATTAATGTATCACCTTCAATTGTTAATGAAACTGATTTATTATCATCAAATTTATTTATACATTCAACTCTTGAATTATTTGGTAAATTTATAACTCTATCCCATAATTTTGAATCATTTGCTTGACCTGTTATTAAATATTCTAATGGTATTGTATAAACTCCATCATTATTAATATTCCAATAATGTGTTTGAGTTACAAAAGTTGAATTTGACCATCCATTATATGGCATGGGTTGTTTATTTATAATTAATTCTTTTGTAAATGCATTTATCACTGTATAAGTATTATTACCTGTATAAAATATATATGGTTCAATATAATGTATTGCTTCATTAAATGGATTACATTTATCAAAAGAAAATTGTTGATGATAAATGATTTGATTATTATTTTTATTATTGTCATGGTTGGTTGAATAAACTAATGCTTCTATAATTTCTAAATTGTTACTATTACTATAAAATAATGCCATTTTTGATGATTTTGATTCATATAAATAATTAATTTGATTGATATTATTGATATTATAATTTAAATTAAATGGTTCATTTTCGATTGTTGGAGTAGTATAATCAACTTTAACATGATTATTTTCAAAATCTATTTGTACTAATCTTGAATGATCTTTAACTGATGCATATAATATTTGGTTCATTGATATAGGGAAATCATTTGAAAAAGATGGTTCACTTGGTAATATCAGTTTTATTTTACCAAAATTCGAACTTGAGGGTATTTGATTCACTAATGGTAATTCCATATTATTAAAACTAAAATCAAAATAATATTGTGATAGTTTTTTAATTGATTTAAGAATATTTTGATATTGTAACATTATATTATATGTTTGATTATTAAATTTTGAAGTATTAATTAATCGATTTGTATTTTTAATTGGATTTGTCGTTAAATACCCTGTATCATATCTAACTAATTCATTAAAACTTCTATTAACTTGTCCTAATGATAACATATCATTTATTGTTAAATATTGACATATTAAATGTTGGATTTCCAGTGGAACTTCTGATATCATTGTACTATTATTGATTCTTTCTCTATTGAATGATGATGTTGAAATTTTTGTCGTATTGTAGTTGTCATTTTTGTTAATTAAAATAGTTTGTGAAGATTGATAGTTCTTATGGTAATGATTACTACTGATCGGGTAAAGTAACAATGTTTCTATCATAGATCGATCCATCATGCATTATTGGGATCGCTATTTAATACTTAAATCAAAAAAAAAATTTCTGATACTGATCCGAATGAAGATCGAAATTCTTGTAATAAAAAAAAAAATATTTTAAAACAAAAACTTTTTGAAATATTAAATGGATTTATTATAAAAAAAAAACTCGCAAGGATCTTCCAAGATCAATAAATTGTTGTAATGAAAAGAAGAAAAAGAAGAAAAAAAAAAGTTGATAAATTCTTTAAGTTTTTTATTCTCACTAATAGACTGACTTGTTGATGATTTAGACTATCAAGGAGGCTACCTTTATTTTGACGTCCTATAATGTTTTTTTTTTTTTTAATTGTAGATCGAGGGAAATAAAGAATGTGACCAAAGCTTAGTTTCTAATTTTTTTTTCTCTCTCTCTGTTTAAATTTAGGACCCGGATGCTTTTAATTTATAATAATTCAAAATGTTTTAGAAATAATTTGATTTAGAGAGTCTTTTAGTATGATTTAATTTTAATAGATCGAATTCGGTGTTTGAACTATTATTGAGTAAAAAAAAAACGAGAAAGTATAAAAAAAAAAGTTTATAAGAACGAAATCAAAATAAAAAAAGAGAGAAATAAAAAGATGAACAGATTTAGTTGTTTATATATATTTAGTTGTAAGTACATATGTATTTAAAAGCATATTCAAGTTTCTTCAAAGTGTAATTGGTAGTTTTTTTTTTTTTTTTCCTTTTCTTTATTAGATTTTTTTATGTACTTTTTAGATGCATTAATAACAAAAAAAACAATGTTTTTTGTTCATCAATCAAATTATCAATAAAATAATCTGTTAATGTCATAAAAAATTTTTATTGCATGTTGTTCTAGTCTAGGGGTGCATTAACACAGTATAAAGGCTTGAAGAGCTATAGAAGAGAAGTACATATCAGAATCAACTTTTTTATTTGACACCAGACTGTCTACCTGGCATGGCACACCACCACCACCCATAATGCAGTCAAAAATTTATTTGCTGTAGACAAAACTTTTTTTCCTGGTACCAGATAATTGTAAAGTGGGATTCCAATTATCAATTGACAGATCAAAAAGTAAAATGTGATAATTGGACTCTATTAAAGTCTGCTGCAATCTTTTTTTTTTTAAACTCGAATATTCAACTTAGGCCTGGATTTAAAGTCAAAGAAATTCATGATCACGATCGATGCATGAAAGCTGCCTGCAGGATACATAAAAGACCTACATCTGCCAACATAATCTTGTTATTGCATAAATTGTTTTTTAGACAAATAAGAAAAAAAAAAAAGAGATCATTTTTTTCTTTTCTTGTTCAATATGATTTGTGGGTAAATGTCCATTATTTATCTCTTTTCTGATAATTCAAAAAAGGGGATGATTAGTAGTAGTAATAATTGTTCAGCTGGTACAGAAGAAACAAAAATATTATTCTTCAACATTAAAACCACAGGAAAAAAAAAATTTTTTTTGAAGGTCATTCATGTTTATTATATATATAAAAGATGGATGGGTCGAAAAAGCTCCTGATATAGACTAGACTAGTTTAGTTTAGTTATAGTAGTGTAGACAGTATATGAACTTTATAGATTTAAGTTTTTTTTTTTAATGAGTGTATTAAAAAATCGACTATGATATTAAATTAGCGATTCGCATGATGCACAAACAGTAGAATATTATTTCTCGGTACCGTATTTTGAACACAGTGATCATTTTTTTAAGTTAAGCTATGACATTTGTAATAGGACATTTTGGTCTGAGTAGCACTTAAAACAAAATGGTCTAAATAAATTACTCAAGGACCATCAAAAAAAAATATACCTGGTAATCGCTAATAAAATCTCCTATGATCATTATGTTAATTTCAGCAAAGCAAACCCCTGGCCTGTCTAATATCAATCCCCCTCTTTCTATCCAGGGTAGTATAGTCTAAACATAATATAATTGTACTGTAACTTTGTACATACAATAGATTCGCCGAATGGCATACAATAAAAAAAAAAATTTCTGACATATTGTTATCTTTTTGATAGAAGGATTGATATCATAATTAAAATGCATTGTTTTACCTCCCGCATTGTCTATTAGAAAAAAAAAATTTTCTTCCTAAATTATAAAATATTATGTATTAAAGACCAATTGGAAAAAAAAGGGGGCTTCAGAAACATCTTAATATAACCAAATAGGAAATCTTTTTATTAAAAAAAAAAGGTTTCAACCCACATGCTTTTTTTTAAATTACCAATTAATTTTGTTAAAATGCTTAGTTCCAATGTAGCAGTATAAGCATATTAACCTCAGTATATTATTAGCACTTAGCCCCAGGTGCTTTTGGGTGATATTTTTAATATTTCAATGAAATAAAGTTGAGTACCTCAGAGTGATTTATTCATTCAATCCAATTAAATATTATTATTAAAGGTTCTTGGAAGAGAAAGAAAAAGTTCTTTAGAAAGACTCTGAGCTTGACTTTTTTTTTTTCATTTCACTCAGGTTGGTTGTCTCGGGTGGCTGGTCAACTTGATGCCTAAATCAAGCAATCTTCAACACAACTTCGGCCGGGGATCGATCGCGAAAAAAAAAAAAAATCAAACCTTAAAAAAGTTTTTTTTTTTATTATATGATATTGATCCAAGTCGTTCAATAAGCTCGATACTAAATTGTGTAATATGCATGAATACTGCTATAATTATATTAGCTACCGCTAAGCTCGTGTCTTTCTTATAATTAGGATTTAATATAAAAGTTTAAAGGAGGCCGTTTGTATCTAAGTTGAATTTGGTCAAAAACAAGGTATAGTTACACATAATGAGAGGATAGGACATCCAGCAACATTGAGATCAATAAGCTTCTCTAATAGTTTAATAGATTGAGGTATATAATACCTTAGATATCTGCTCGATTATTCAAAGTCTGTTAATGGTCTGATTTGTGGAAAATAAAAGCTGTAATCGTACTCAGGATGTAAGGTGGTAATTTCCAGATCAATTTTTTAAAATTTAATCTTGACATGCATGGAGTTTGCATTGCAGATGGTAAAATACCAGATATTATAATTCTGACCAATCTTAGAGCTTATTATTATTGGTTGTAGGTAGCTGTCAATGTCAATATTGAACTTAAGTAATGAACGTCAAATAAATATAATAAATTGATTGCAGAAATAAGAAAAAGTGCAGTTATCAATATAAATTATTGTGCCTAAGCATGGCATTTATTACCACGCACTTGTAATACTCTGCTGAAAGAGTAGTCATGTCTTTATTCTAATATCTAAGGTTATCGATATTGTCTAACGCTGTAAAATAAGCTACATGGCGCCTCTACTTAAATTAATTGAAGCCAATATTATATATACTGTATATATACTGGTGAATTGCTTCAATATATTCAGACAATGGTGCTGTTTAAAAGCGTTATAATAGAACATGCTGAGGAGCATTTTTAGTAATTACAGTCCATTAAAAGCTTAATTTTAACTAATTTTAAATCTTTTGGTTCACAATGCTAGTACCTAGAAACCCCAAAGCTTTAGCTTGACCTGTCATTTAGTGAGTGCACCATGGGTATACAGGGTGGTTTGGTAATCTTTTAGTGCACAGGTGTCTATTAAATTAACCATATATAGGCCATGATAAAATGAAACTTCATAAAACATTTAAGAACAATTATTTAGACATCACAGTACATTTAGACTAACACTCCACAATCATTTTTTGAGTATGTTTAGAAACCTATATTCTAAAGACAGAGAAAATCAAGTAAAAATTAATCTTGAACATTACAATCCTTTTAATAACTAATTTTTTATTGAATGTAGCTTATCTGTACACGCGTATGGAATATCATAACACTATACCTTAACTGTTCATGACAGATTGAGAACATTTTCTATAGATCTATTGATGGTTAGTTATCCATTAGAGAGCTTAAAATTTAATTAACGACCAGCTGAGCTGACCTAACTCTTGACCTGGCTATCTCCTATACTAGCCCATGATATTCTTTACTTAATAAGACAATAAAATCTATTGAATTAGATTCGAATACCAACTACCATGGTATCTATCCCAAAAAAAAGTATACAATAACACTAGCACTACAACGTTCTAACACAATAAATAACGCTTTGTCTTAACGAAAATGTAGATTGCTCGAGTAAAGCACCTTACTTAGTATCTGTATAGCCACATACAGTAGCTACTATTTCCATAAATTGATCTAGATCTATATACATATAAAAATTTTCAACAAAGATCTATAGACGGTTTAATCTATAATGGTAAAGACACATCGGACATAGACGCTTCGAAGCATAATCCTTTAAACTGGTCTAATATTTTAACTATTAACTAAAGCTTGTAACGTACAATTGGTATCATGATGTACAAGCTTACTATTATATATATAACCAACTACAAATTAATTTACTAGTCAGAGCTAATAATAGAATATACGACAGAGTAGTATGCCAATATTTAAAGTTATCAATATTAGTTGGTGAACGTGTTTGATTCTATTTATGGATGCTGCGGCTTGAAAGTAGAACGATCTGCATTTGTTAACGCTTGAGTATTATGCGCTAAATTAGTGCAATCCGATGTTGTAGTTGTACAACTCCCAATAGCTTGTAGGTTGAACATGAATTCACAACATGAAAACTTTAAAGTAAGATAGTTAACACTACACACTTATACCATGTACAATTGTATATATGGCAAATGCCTACATACAGTATGTATATGTATACTCTTCAAATTTATATAGCATATTAGTAATACTTGAACAATTTCATCAACTATGGTAACCTAGCTTTATGATCAAGTAAACAAGCTATATTATAGTTCTGGAAATACTTGACACTTCCATATATAACACCCATACCATTTCTATATTAGATTAACAATACTATTAAGATCAAAATTAACCTATAATAAATTATATAAAATGTGTAATAACTCTGTTATCAGCCAACAGATAATTATTATCAGATTGTACCTTAGAATCTAAAACATTATAGCTCCCACCAAATTTCATAAATAATCGGATCTGTTGGATGCTTTTATAAAAGAACAAAAAAAATTAGTAACAGTTTAAAAAAATTCCCGGATCCGATTTTTCCGCCCATTAATTATGATAAACCAACACACATTTTATTAATTAAAAAAAAAATTTACTACCATGTGGCTTTCCACACGTTTAAGGTAGGAACTGTAACAGTTGTACAGATTTTACATTGTTGCATATATAAATTACCTTAGAGTATTACTGTAATAGTGTACCCAAAGGTTATAAGTCTAGCACAGCACCACCTGCGCCTCGGTATACATCTGAAAATCAAATCTACAAAATCATTACATTGTACAAACAAATCAGAAAAAAAAAATTAATATGGATTGAAAACTTCTATAATCTATAGTGTTGAAAAAAAAAAAGTGAAATAAATAAATACAAATAAAAAAAGAATAAAAAAATCTATGCAAAAGTTGATGAATTTTCTTTAGGAGTTTCTTCTAATCCTAACAAATCACCTAATGAATCACCCATTTTTCTTAACCAATCACCTAAATGTTTAACAACAATAGTTTCAACTTTAGCAAAAATAATCCCTCTAACCCATTCTGCTAAAGAACATGCAATATAAATAGACATTGGACCAATAATCATCATTGAATAAAAAACAGTTGTTGAACTATTATAATATTCATTCATTTTTAAAATATGAGTCCATAAATAAGGACGAATTAATAAATTTTCATGAGTAATATAAACTCCAAAAGTTAATGAACCAAAAAAATTAATAATTTTAGAAGAATTCATTTCTAATTTTCTTGCAAATAAAAACCAACAAACAGACATTAACATTGCTAAAGGAGAATAATCAGATGCCATTAACATCATATTATCACAATTATCTCTACCATTTTTTGCCAAAAATTCAGATTGATAATTTGAAAAATAATATAATGTATAAAAATCAATAATATTTAATGCTGCAATTAATGATAACCAAACATAAGTTGGTACTGTTTGTAAAACTTTTGGAAATTGTCTAAAATATGCTCCTAATAAATATAATCCAAATAATAAAACACTTCTTGAATAATAATATTCATGAATTCGATGTGTCATTGGGAAATATCTTGTAATTGAAATTGATAATAAAATAATTGTAATTGTACCAGCCAATTGTCTTTGATTAAAATTTTGCATAATTGTTGCCAAAATTGGTGATAAAAACATAATCATCATATATGTACTAACATACCAATATTGACCTGTTAAAGTTGGAAATGCTTGCATTTTAAAATCTTGATACCAAATAGGTCTAATGAAAAAATACATTATTGTTAAAATTGACCAAGTCCATGAAACTACTCTAAACCATAGTCTAATAATAGAATTTAATGATGCAGGTTTTTGATTTAAAAAATATCCACTTAACATAACAAAAATATGAACACCAATTTTACCTAATGATCCAAGATAAATAATTAATAAATGTCGTGGAGTTGTAAAATATCTTTTATCATCTGGTAATAATTTACCATCTTTATCTTTTGTTTGTGTATTACCATAATCCCATTTCGTTTGTCTAGCAAAATGATGATATAGAATTAAAACCATTGATATAATTCGAAGTAATTCGAAATTTGAATTTCTACCTCCAGCCATTTTGTTGGTTTGGTTTGATTTGTATTGAAATGAAGGTATATAAAACTTTTTTGACAAATTTGATTGTAAAGAGAAGAAAAATAGAAAAAAAAATAAAATAAAAAAAGTGGATATTGTAAAATATATAAATGAGTTAAAAAAAAAAAAAGGGGAGAATTTTTCTCTATAGACTGTTATTAAGTTGTTTCTGTATTCTATACTGTTAATTTAGGCAGAGAAGATCTGGGATTGGACCTGTTTGATAAATGCTTTAAAATTTTCTTTTTTAATAATTATAATAAAATTTGATCATCTTCAGGTTTTTAATTTGTCTATCTACAAAATCTGTGTGGAACTTATAAGACCTTCTACTAAGAAAAGCTTGGATCCCTTCAAGCTGGTGTTACCAGCTTAAAAAATAATACGTTTTCAAAAACTTAAGCGAGAAAAATACAGTACTACAAGACCCGCTTAGTATACAGTCAAAATTTTAAAAAAATTTGATATTCATGTCTCAGAAAAAGCAATTAATTTTTTTTTCTTAGGAGAAGCGCGGCTCATTTAAAGTTGTTCAAGCAGTGCTAAAAACCGTTAACTTTCTTTTTGGGCAATAAATTTTTTTTTTGTTCTGAGACATGATTTTGTGGCAGCGTTGGACTTTTCTTACGCATTAGTAACAGTGTTTTTTCTTATTAACTGTATTGTACAGACTGTACTGTAACTGTAATTTGGTCCCTTATTGGTGCATTCTTGAAAAAAAATACACCTGGTGCACACAATTTGATTGATAATTTTAAAACTTATAGATTCTTTTGATAATAATGTATTATAATCTAAATCTTTGAAAAGAACAGTTTAGACTATATCGATATAAAAAGTTTAAGATTTATTAATAGATTTGGTTGAAATCTTTTTTTCATCTAACAAAGAGGCAGGTTATATAATGGTATTTTGGATCTGGGTTTATACATATATTTTACAGAATAATGATAGTGCTGTGGTGAGTTGAAACTTGGCTGTTGACTTTCTTTGATGCATGTTATTGTGTTGAAATATTGCATCACCTTTATTAGAACCTTACGTGTCAGGTTTTTTGTAAACAAATTAATTACATTTGTATGCAAAAACATAACAAACCTGCTATATTACATAGTTGTAACTTAACTAACCTGGATTAATTATATATAGCCTAAGGCTAGCTTGTTACATTTATTAAAGAACTGTTTATATAAATAATTTATAAAATCTGGATCAAAGTTTGTTAATAATTATCATAATTATCATAATAATAAGATGTAAAAGTGAAGGATACTTGTTTATTAATTTATCCAGCCTGTTGGTAAAAACTACATTGTTCACCAGGGGTTAAAGGATAAATAAAGATGATGATGAAATAGGGTTACCAAGTATTAGTATACTCAGCGAAAGCTTAATCGAGTAAACAAAAATTGTCTTATATAATAATAATAAATCATTGATTAAGTTCGATCATCTCTCCTAGAATTTTTTGCGGGTATACATAATATAAATTATGAGTACACTAAGTAGGTTACAGAGTAATTCAGCAACCTACCAATGTATTCAGGATTAAACTAATATTAATTTTATGATAATGACATAAATCCTTGCTAAGTTTATTAAAGTACTATTGTAACAAAAATAGGTCTCCAGACTACAGTAAATATTAATGACATTATAATTATTGGCCCATCCAAGATCGATGGTTCTTAAAGTCATGGTTCTTGTACTATTTAAGTAATTAGTATAATCCACAGTTGTTAGTATACTAAGCTGATCAATTAGTACGTGTATGCTTGTAAGTTTTTGTTTTTTTTTTTAATGTCGATCAGGTCCCGTTTTTTTTTTTTTTTGTTTGTTATTTTCTTCACCCTATAATTCATTTTTTTTTATTGCATAATAGACTCATAACCTCAGATCAAACATCTTAACATTTACCTCAAACATTTTAACACTAATCCAGAATTGAGTTACATAGCTTATTGTACTGAAAGTTACAACATTTGAACATGATATCAACTTAGGACGTCTTAAATTGGCATATGATATTATCTGATTCCTACCAATAAGATAGCCCTGATTTAGGTCCATGTTATAAATTTTGATGTAGTCTTTTTAATCACCCATATATAAGCGATTTTCAATTATCAAGACAACTTATTGTTCATTAGTCATCGAACTTAATTTATAATAAAGTTAAAACCAACCAACATAATCCATTATATGGATTATTATAATTATCCTTGTTAAGGTACCCTGTATAATATACTGGTAATTTAGCATGCTTAGATTCGATAATTTTAAACAAAAATACATAATGTAACTGGTATGATAATTTCTAAACTACTCACTCAATCAGATACAAGTAGCACTGTAGTACACTACTGCACATTACTGAGGTAAAAAAAGTGGCACAGTTGTTTTGAAAAACAAAATCGCTTATTTGGGAGTTTAAAAAAACACAGTGATCAGATCGGCATAATTTTTATCCTGCTTAAGCTTTTTTCACTACAGTGACATCGATTGGTGTATAAAAAAATTTTTTTTCCCCTTAATGATGCATGCATAATTTTTTTTTTTTTTCGTACCTGATTTAAAATAACTCAAAATTATTTTTATTTCAGATATCAATTTACTACATACAATTGTACAATTGTACAGTTCTACACTAAGTAAAATAGTAACTGTAAGTTTAACTTAATCCAGGTTACAAACTCCACGTTTATATATACAATTATAAACTGGTTAGTACACTGGTTAGTACACTGGTTCCCTGCTAAGTTGTTTGATTATCACTAGGTATAATATTTGAAATTACAAAAAGGACAAACGTCATCACTGTTATTGTCTACACTTTACAGTACAAAAGAAAGAAAATGAAGAAATTACCACGGCCTTTTTTTGATACTTTCCTTCCCGTGACCCCCTGAAATCGAACAATTGTGCAATGTGAATCGATCTTCGAAATTTTTTTGTCGATCTCTTTATAAACTTTGAACAAAAAAAGGCTTAGGGGTTTTGCTATTGAATATCAGTTTTGCAATCGTCCTGAGTGTTAATCGAGTATGAATTTCAGTATTTAGATGTATTGAAAGTAGCTTCATGATATACCCCAAGTTGCTTATTCTTAAAATGCATAAAATCAACATTGATTAATTTTGATAGGCTACTATCGTATAACTTAGAGTAAAACTCAGAACATAGCCATAAATGGTGGGTCTAAGTTAACTCAATTAATAATTAGCGGTTTGGTTGATAATACTATAAATATCTGATAGTTATAATTATCATAATATATTAAATGTGGATATTAATAGGGGTATAGGGTACCAGTTAGTAATACTAGACATTACACCATGTTATACATTAGTTTCGAATTCTATTTGATTGTGATCATAAGTATTCTAATTTATACCTATTATGATCTAAGCTGCTGTCAATTATTTTACCTGTCATCTAATTTCAGAATCTTTTATCTACGTTATCAAGAAATTAAAATTAGATGAAAAAGTATGATATTAGAGACCTTAAGACATGGCTTCGCATTAAACTTACCCCAGACTTAATTCTTGACACCTCCACTAAAAACTTACTGCTTGTAGATATACTCCGTTAAATCGTTTAAAGAAAAAAAAAAAAATGGAGCTATAAAGATAACCTCAGAGGAATAGAAATTACTGCGGTAGTGTCAAAAAAAAAATTTCCTGACACTGTCTCACACATTTTTTTTTATCCAGGTTTAAGTAAGGTTTATAAATAGACTTTTGACTCAACATATATTTTTTTTGGTGGTATAGAATTGGATAGATCTATAGGTACAGTAAAATAGTACAATGTAATTCTCCTATAAGTGACTTTCGCCAGTAACCTATACGTGTATTGATATTGGCGTTCTATCAAGAAAAATATGAATATAGTAAAATGACAGCTAAATCGATCACAATATACCTCTTATCTTGATGTGTAGTTAGTTTTATTACCAGTATCACATAATGTGTTTATTTATAATGTGAAATAAGATATCGTGTACCAAAGATAATAATAATGCATGATAAAGAGTCAGTAGAAAGCAACTGGCCCACGCATTACCAAGTAATTATAAAATAGTCCATTGATTTGGGGAGAATCATACATTTCGGTTAAGTTTTTAACAGATGCCTACCAAGACTTTTTTTTGTTCGTTCATCGATAGGTCTAGTACATGCATCTCAGGAAGTCCCTAAATTTATTGTCATAATGTTATTGTTATAAATTGTCATTACTTTACCATATTCTGAGGCCTCAGCTTTAATAGATTCTCTTTTTTGCTGCATAATCTTTGTGAAATCAGTACGTTGTACAATACTACAAGTATACATATACACTGTATAAAATTGAACTTATTTTAAATTCGCGCTTTAAATAACCAGAGCGTTTATACCTGGTATGCAAGCTTATTTAAGTTGTCTATTATACCCTAGAGGTTCTTAGGGTCTCTGTAGATTCATCCTTCGTCATATATATTATCATATATCTCTAAGTAGATTGACTGATTTCAGGTAAAATAAATAATTGATAAAATAAATTGATAAGATGAATCTATCCCATACCATGGCATGCATGAAAATAGAAAAATAAAAATACATAATACTTATTATTATAATATTGATCTAGATATTTCTTTAAAATGTTTTTAGCTAAGCACATATTCTACTTACCTAGTATGGAAAAGTTTTATCGAAATACATTTAGAACCTGAAGCTATTTTAGGTAAACTAGTATCAGATACAGAATAACATAAATTACATTTAATAATTAAATATTTAATAACCTGCCATGGTGTATACCTCGACAAACGACTTCCTAGGCTTCTTTCTTAATCGATCAATGATGATGATTAATCTATCTAGATACTTAAACTATCATTGAACCTTTGAGTTTTGTTGATTGCTATTTAATCTAAGAAATTAATAAATAAGGTGCACCAGAAATACCAACTTGGTGGTTTTACTACCTGGGACTGGTACATTATTACACTACTAATAGTCTCAGTGCATTGACAAATATTATACCAAGCTTTAATTAGAGACTACTAAATCGGGATAAGACGTTATTTAGACTACATCATCGAATAATTAAAAATTAAAACCACCAATTTATCATGATATTCCATTTAATATTGATATATTATAACACCATAATATACTGAGTATGTATTATTAATAATTTGGTATTATAATAAATTTTAACACTCAGAGGTACTGTCAATATACATAGATACATTGATCGGATGTATATATTTTAAAATCAGCATAATATACCTGGTATATATAATCAATCGATCGATGATCAATCAATCAATTTGCTTGACATCCATCCCAATTATTCCAGGATGGATATGATGGTACCTGAAATCCAGCACCTGTCTAAATAGTTCATATATAATTTATAGTGACAGTGTATTTAGATAAGCTTATAATATCAAATATCTATAGCACTTTTCTCACCCAGTTGCAAATTTTGATCTATGCATAGACTAATCGAAGATTTAAAAACTGAGAGCTAACTTAAGAATTCAATTAATTTTGGGAAGTATCAAGACGGGGTTATGGCTTGTATATCGCAAACTATACAATCAACTCTAGCATTAAGCGAATTTATATATATGCTGCATACCATCCATTAATATATATTGAACAATAACTTTAATTTGAACATTGGTCAAAAGTTAAAAGTTTGTATTATAGATTATTATAGATTATTATCGCGTTTACGCGTTAAGTAATAGCTTTAATACTTATTCACGTGTATCATACAGACCTTGTACTAGTTATATACAACTTTGTATATACGACTGTCTATATACAGCATATGTATGTACAGTGTTGTACGTATCTACTCTATCTGGAACTCTATCTGGATGTGAATCAGTCCATTACGTATACAAACCAATTGATACATGATCATGGTATATCCATAAATTAAAGATTATATACTTATTTAGAACACTTATTATTGACACTAGGACGTCTATACATTTGTAAAATGACCCAACTACTCTATTGACGTCTTGGATATATATATATTTTGACGATGTGCTCTTCATGGTGCACCTAATAAATTACATATTTTTCTATATTCAACAGAATTTCCCAATGCAAAAAATTGGTTAAATGTGCTACTACTATACTAGTCTGGTAGCACAAGCTCTAAATATTCTTGAGTTTAAATATGATATATTGTACAATCGATTTATACAAGAGTACTCGTTAAGAATAATCCCAAGAACTTTGATCTATAGCTTTTAAAATAACCTTATAATTATACCTCAGGTCTACCTACCCTCAACAATTCTGCTATGTATTAATTATCATTATTTTAGTATTTTTTCAATTTTCATCTTTCTACATTTAAGCTCAAGTGTAATTACACTATTTTCAAGGTATACTGGTACTAGGAGCTTTAAAACTACCTCAATATATACAACTCTCAGCGAGTTCTACACTTTAAATAAGCTATCTTGACAACCTGACGTTTCGAATTGATCTATCAACCCAGCTTACCAGTATTCAAGCTTCTAAGTGCTCTATAATACTATAATTGAATTTCATAGATTATAGATTAATTACCGGTATTTTTTTGTTGAGTTGCCAATATTATATGTACTCTAAAGCACTGCTTGAAATTTTTATAAAGCTAAAATGATAAGCTTAAATCAAAAAAGTTACCCACTTCATCTCTCAAACAAACAAAACGCGCAAATTCCCAAGAAAAAAAAAAAAAGCGTGTAGATTTAGGAACGGAACAACCGAAAAAAAAAATGTCGTAACGCATATATATTCAATTTTCGCGGTCGGCCGAAGCGGGTGGACCGAGAAAATACTGTAAATCCCCTTAAAATCCTACGCTATTAGATTTTTTTTTTTTTATTCAAGCTTAAAAACATTTTTACCTTGGTAGAAAAGTGGAAGTTTTGAAAAATACAGATCATTTAAATTCAATGGTTTAATGACAATTTACCATTGGTAGTGGGAGGGAGGTGCATATAAGTATTGAAACTTTATGCTGAAATTGAAATTTGAAAAGGTTTAGCATGTGAATATTAATATTTCGCTAAATCAGAAGTTTTGAAGCTAGATTAGTCTAAGAATTTTAAAGTTACCTGGTACAGAGTGAGCTCAGCAACATCTCCATCATTGGTAATTTTAAGCTAACTACTGTTACTGTAATACCAGGTTAGAAAATCCTACATTACCTGGTATCTAAATTAAGTCTTTTAATTGATCTTAGAATTTGCAAAATTCAATCAATTGAAAATTAATTACGTGTATGATCACGTATTTTACTGTTAAGGGTAAGTCCTTTCATGCTCTATTAACTACTGTAAATTAATACTACATTCAATTTACTACAGAAGTTTATGTACCTGATAATAAGTTATTCAATGTATCAGTCCCACTGTGATTGATATTTTATGTCTCTATTAGACGAAATTAATTTATATAATAGAAAACTAAATAATATTTTGAGCGAAACTCACAATTTCAATCAACAATTTTAATAACCAGTTTAAGGAATTACCAACCTGAGTATACTCCGAGATATATAAGTTATAATCATACACTTTTTTTAGGGGTTAGTAAGTTACCGAACTTATCTTGCCTGCCATCGAGGAGTGATATCTATTCCAATAACTAATATGATACCATCCTCTTTTTTTATGGTATAAATCAGCTTGTCAAGTTATAACACTCACAGTAGTATAATACTGTATACAATCGACATATACTGTATATTCGCCATAATTATAAACTGATGCCATAATTAAACTGATCACCGAACCGAAACATCCTATAACAAAAATAGATCCGGATTTTCATGTCATTACATTTTTACATCCATCCATAATGGATTTGCTTAAACATTTACCATAATAAGCTAAAATTGTGGCTCTACAACAATATCTATTAAATCAAGTGGCTTAAACTTTTTAGCCCCCAATGGTTTCAAATTTATAATAGTAGATAAATTACTGGTATACTGGCATATTACTACTGGTTAGTATGTACTGGACACTGGTAGTTGTAACCATTAAACCATGATCTATTTTACACGTATCTTTTATAATAGAGGGCTCGAACTTGCTATTGATCTGATCCATTATAACGAAAAGAAAAAAATTTAGATTCAGATTTCAGACATCATCCCATTCCCATTTACTAAGTACCAAACATACTGTACCAGCAGTTGTTTTACTACGTAGGCTTTATATGTCCAATCAAAACATCAACTAAAACCATTTCTCATTGAACCCTTAACAATAATTCAAAAGTCAATGATCTCGAGTATTTATTTCAGATTAATTTATTTGTTATTAATTCTGGATACTTTTATTCGAAATATTTCTATACTCAGGAAATAGTTTCTATTCAGCTCAAGAAGTTAATCTAAAACCTAGAAGTAGCCAATAAAAACTTCATAACTTATAATCAAAGGGGGTATTATAATGATTTATCGGATATAATATTTACTGATGGATATAAGTTAATAGTACCTGTGTACTTTTTTTTTCATTTTAAGGGGAACCTTTTCTTAAGCTAAGTCTAATATATCACTTATTACAGGTATTATTAATGGAGAAAAAGCCCAGGCCTATTGATGTTAACTATCTTTTCTTGGATTTAGCCGGATATGTACAAATAAAAGGCTAATAACAATCATAAAGACTGTTGAGCTTATCAAGATCCAGGATCATAGATTGATCACGTCAATTCTCCAAATCTATTTACATTATGGTACGATAAGCGGTATCATGGATCTTAAACAGGTAAACCTGGATACATACCTATTGAATTTTCTTTTAAGCTATGTTACCAAAAAGTTGGGACTTATCATATATAATATTATTGATCTAACATAACGGGCCTTAAATTGGTATCGATGATTTATTACTGCTATTTAGATACCAAAACAATCATCACCTGCTCAACAATTGCTTTATATTTACATGTATTCAATTTGTTACCTGGTTTTATTTTGTAATATCCGGATCTTGAAGATACAAATTATTCTACAATCATCAATGGACATAAACAAACAACTATGATTCGGTTATAACCCTAAAATTTACCATTCCTTGATAGATGTGTTAAAATTTTGTTAAGCTTTGGATAATGGTTTCCTTGACAATAGGGTGGCAATGAAATTAACTTTCTCTTGTTATTCTTGTCAAGTCATTGGAGTCTCATAAAGAATCAAAGCTTTAAGAATAACAGCATATTAACCCAAGCTTAAGCAAAAAAAAGGTTTAATAATGAATGATAAACACATGAAAATTTCAATTGATCTGAATTGATTCTGTACTTTTTAAGCTTTCATAAGCTCATTCATACCTGGTGACTATATACCAGTGGTAATGTAATGATTTGATTCAACCTACAACTGTCTCAGGTAATAGAAAAAAATAAATATTTTTTTGTATCAATACATTTTCCCCAACCAATTCTTTACTCCAGTTATCGCGCGCGCACAGATAGTACTAATAAGAACGGTTGTACCGGAGTGGAGTAAAAAAATTAACGGTTCCGATTTTATCTCGCTTTTTAATTGTATTTACAGGTATGTAATGCACAAGGAATATTTTTTCACAGTGTGTGTTTCACCCTGCTGAAAAAAAAGATTAAATTAAGGATCAAAATCTTAACAATGCTTAAACAAACACGCTTCTCCTTTTTTTAAAATTATCAATACCGGTACACCAATATATAGCTATCAGCACAGATATACACACACTATACTATAATGCTGCGGCACTCCCATAATACTTTAATAGCGTCTACTATACACCATTCAAGCTTATTCAATTATAATTAGAATTTTTTTGTCCATAGGCAAAATTATATTATTACAATATAAAAAAAAAAAAGATTATAAAAATATCACGATTCCCACATTTTTTTTTTTTTCTCCTTCTCTCCCC